>VUQH01083477.1:0-14493 GCA_015106775.1 Etroplus canarensis
CAATCTGTCCACCACCATTGCAAACAAGAAGGGGCTCAGAGCTGACCACTGATGTAATCCCACCCCCACCCTGAACCCATCTGTCACTCCTACTGCATACCACATCACTGTCTCACTGTCCTCATACCTTCACATACTTCTCTGCCACTCCTGAATTCCTCATACAGTTCCACACTTCCTCTCTTGGCACCCTATCATGTGCTTTCTCAAGATCCACAAAGACACAGCGCAACTCCTTCTGACCTTCTCTATACTTTTCCATCAACACTCTCAAAGCAAACATTGCATCTGTTGCACTCTTTCTTGGCATGAAGCCATACTGCTGCTCGCTGATGGTCACATATGAACACAAAGTACACCAATCAAAATGAACAGAAACATCAAAATAAAAATATGCAGAATTTCTAAAAATAAGTTTAAAGGAAATGGATTTAAAGGAAAATTACCTCAAGTCATTGAAAAACAGGCAGGTCTGTAACTTGAATTTAGAAATAAACAGCATGAGTTAATGATGTTTGCTTTTTTAATTTGTTCAGTATAGAAGCTAAAGTTAGCTTTATCATATTTACTTTTGACTCTGTGGACCTCCAGTTGCTTTGTGAGGTCTGCTTGGTGTGCACTGTTTACACATTTGCCTTACAATCGAATGGTTTGAGTCCAGTCAGAAAGGATAAAAACTGTGCCAAATTACCGATGCAGATTCATCCACTGTGACTCCCCCTTGAGGAAATATAAGAGAGTAGCCAAAGATGCTTTACTTGATGAAAAGCTACAAGCTGATGGCAGTGCCCTGCATCTACTGGAGTCTTTTGAGTCCTTGTTAAAACCCTGGCAACAGCATTCTGATTTAAAGTAAGCTGTTTCCTAGACCAACATGTGAACAGTGCACTGCAGTTCTCAAAATCTCTCTCTCTCTCATTTTCTTTTTCTTTCTTTCTTTCTTTCTTTCTTTCTTTCTTTCTTTCTTTCTTCCTTTCTTTTTTTCTACTTCAGGCCAAAGTATTTTGGAACTTCAATACACTTTCCCAAGGAATTTATTGAACTGCGCCATATTCGTTTGTTGTCACTGCAATATAGGTTTACGTGATCTACATACAGCTGTTTAACTTCAGCTGTCAACCATAAGAATCTGAAAGAATCAACCCTTGAAGAATTCCAGTTGTTGCTGGATGACGATAAGAACTGACACAAAAGAGTCTCTGTCTTGATAGGCAAGACTTGAACCTTCAAAGTAGTGAGTCACGAGAAAAAGGAAATTTTCACAGGACTCTATGCAGTCCCGTGAAAAATGAAGTACACCCCATGATTCGCTAGCTTCTAGAACTACGTTCTGCATTGATAAATCAAAGTAAGTATTTTCTGTATGACTTCATCAGTTTCTCACATTGTTGTGGAGGAATTCTGGTTCACTCTGCTTTACGAAGTTGCTTTGGTTTTGTCAGTTTCAATTGGGTTGAGGACTGGGCTTTGCCTGGGTCATTGCAACACCTACATTCTTTTCTTTTTCACCCATTCTGCTGTATGTTTGCTGCTGTGCTTGGGATCAATGCCTTGTTGCATAACCCAATTAAAGCCAAATTTTAGCAGCCAGGCGGATGGTCTCACATTTGACCATAAAATACTTTGATATAAAGAGGAGTTCATGATGGAATCAGTGACTGCAAGGTGCCCAGATCCTGTGGCTGCAAAACAAGTCCAAATCCTCAGTTCTCCTCCACCATACTTTACACTTGTTATGATGATGCTAATTTGTTTTTTCAATTCAATTCAGTTCAAAAATTTTATTTGTCCCCAAGGGGCAATTCAAGGCATGGAGAGCAGTACACACAGAGTAGCATGACGAAAGAATTGAGTCAGTATTTACACACACACAGAAAAAAAAAATGGCAAAAAGTGGTGTGACAATGAGAAAACAGCATGGCAGAAGTGTATTGCTGACAGCTGAAAAACAGAGTACTATATACAGTATGTACAGTATGATATTAACAGTAGTTACATATTGTGCAACTTTGCATGAAATAAATTATATATTGTACATAAAGTGCTGTAAGTAAAGTTTTGTTTGATTTTCACAAAATAGGGTGCTGTGCATCATGGCCAAACATCTTCACTTTGGTCTCAGCTGTTCAGCTGGTCTCATTGTTCCAGAAATCTTCTGGATTGTTCAGATGCAACTTTCCAAACGTAAGCTGTACATCGATGTTTTTTTCAGAGGAAAGATGCTTTCTTCTGGTAACCTTTCCAAACAAGTCGTATTTGTTCAGTCTTTTGTAGTTGTTCTCTCATGAACTGCTAATTAAGTTCTATAGAGTCTGAGAAGTAGCTGTTTCCCTGTAGTGTAGTGTTTTACACATTTGTCTTGCAAGTGAAAGGTCCCTGGTTCGATTCTAGGTGGGGACACAAGCCCCTCTCCCCATTGACAGTTGTATTAGGAAAGGCATCTGGTGTAAAATTTCTGCCAAATTACAAATGCAGATTAATGTGCTGTAGTGACCCCTTGGGGAGAATAAAAGGAGTCAGTTGGAAAGGCATTTAGAGTCTCTGAAATATAGCTCTTGGATTATGTTTTTTTTTCTTTTCTTTTTTTTTTCTCTGAGCATTGCACAGTCTGACCTTGGGGTGAATTTGCTGTGAGGTCCACCCCTTGAAAGATTGTGGCATTGTGTTATCACATACCTGAATGCTCTAACCAGCAAACTGTCCAAACCTCTGCTTTTACAGAGGTGGTGCCACTGGCTGATGATCAATTTATTAAGTGCAGAAAGGAAACAATAAGAGTGTATGTAATTTGTCACAGGACTGCTTATAGTCATGTGATAACTTTCTTTTTCACAAGTGTATTTACATCCAGGAATTTTCTGGCTTTAACAACAGTTTTTTCTGTATGTATGTATGTATATATGTATGTATGCATGTATGTATGTATGTATGTATGTATGTATGTATTTATTTATTTATTTATTATAAATTTTGATACTGGCCTACAGATATTTGGTAGTGAAGCATCTTGATTAATGCAGCTTTGAGGGTTTTGGGGAAGATGCTCAAAAATCATGAACTGTTGACGTTTCTAAAACATCTTCTCTCAGGCAACTAAAAATCAGATAGGAGCTCAAGAGTGTTTGAAATGAAAAACAATGTCTTCCAGAGTTGTTTATGGCATCAATAAAATGACTTTTTACTATATTAGTTCTAGCTGATTGCAGGGGCATGGTATTTAAGTTAAGTGGGGAAACACTGATAGATTGCCTAATCTTTGATTGTTTTTTTTCTTTTTCTGTGAAAAAGAAGCAAAGTCATTACAGAACTTTGCAGAAATAAAAGAGGCATTGGTACCCATGGGTTGGTAAGTTCATCCATAGTGACAAGCAGTGTGTGTGCTCTATTAATCTGTGAATTAATGATCTGAGATAGGAGTAATTGGTTGCATTTTTCAGCTCAGACGCTCTTTGTAAAGATCATAGTAAAATTTGAGTTTAGTTTTCTGCTGATTAAGCTCATCTTTCTGACAGATTGTTTATTGCAGCTTAGCATTCCGTTATGGTGCCTTTCTCTAACCAGAAGTGACTTTTCAGTACTGGAATTTGATTGACAGTTTTGTAATGTTGATCATTCAATAGATTATTAATGGACATTTATGGGAAGCAAAAATTGGGTATTGTTGTCCAAATATCATATATATAACAGTGGATTCTGTAAAAAAGTGCAGATTTTAAGGGGTTTAACAAAAGTATTACATTAACTGTTTAGGAATGAAAGCCATTTTTATACATACACACATATATTTACATTTTCAGTGGTTCAATAGTAATGGGATATTTTACAGAAAGTAGTTTCATGTCCAGGTGAGGCCTGTTCTCTCATTATTTCATGATAAACTAAGTAGATAAAAGCTCTGGAGTTTCAAAGAGACATTGATGCAAGTGAAGGAAGCCATCCTTTGACTTAAAAAAAACAAAATAAATCTGTCAGCGAGATAGCAAGAACTTCAGGCGTTGCCCAATCGACAATCTGAATCTTATATTTTCCTCAAAAATAAGTAATGCACCAGCCGGCTCAACAGCATCAAACACTCTGGAAAACCACAAAGACAACTATAGTGAATGCTTTTCAGTTACAGAAGACAAACAATAGCAACAGAAGGCAGATGCAGTAGAACTGGCAGAGGCTCTCATGGGAAAAAACATAGCATTTGGTGATGTTTGAGCATTTGGGTTCTAGACTTCAGCCAGTAATTGATTACGAAGGATTTTCATCCGAGTATTAAACAAAATCCTTATATTTAAAAAAGTGTTTATTTTTTAATTAATTTTGAGCCTCTGAAAATTAAGGCCATGTATATAAATTATTATTATAAATTATTATTTATTATTTAAATTCCTAAAGAGTAAATTGAATACTTTTGTTAAACCTATTGAATTACTCCTCTGAGGTCTAAATCACATTTGGTGACAACCCCATCCCTAATTATTGGAGTTTAGGCCCTAACTCTATGTTTTGGAGACAAGCAAATAGCTTGCTGAGGAAAAAAAAAAAAAATCCGTTTTGATCCATGTCATTTACAGTGCTTGCTTTTAGTGTCCCTGGTAGCATAGTGGTTTGCGCATTTGCCTTTGAAGCAAAAGGTCCCTGGTTCAATTCCAGGTTGGGGACACAAGACCCTCCCACCATGGAGGGTTGTATCAGGAAGGGCATCCTGCATAAAACCTCTGTCAAATTGCCAAGGCAGATTAATCAGCTGTAGTGGCCCCTTGGTGGAGAATGCAGGGGAGCAGCTGAAAGGTCATTTATAGTGATTGTTTTCCTTATGAATGCAAAGACATGGGAAAATATTTTTTTTTTTAAACTAATTAGTTAGGGTCATCACCAGTGATGACTCAGACCTCAGAGGGTTAAAACTGAAAGTCTTTACTTCACTTCAATCACATCTTGCCCAAATACCTATAGATCTAACTTTCTTTCTAGTGCTTCCCAGTTTTTAGACTGTCTTTGAGTTCTGTGGATTCAGCCTTTTTAGCAGTTCCTTCTATTCTTAATTGATCTACATGTGTATAACCTTTGAGACTGTACAGAATTTATCCAGTGAACAACTCGGTTCTATATAGTCTGCCTAAGATTTCACCTTATTACCAGAACATATGATTTCTTCTTCATCTGTTTCTTTTGTTCTGAAATGCTATGTTGTTTCCACAGAGAAATAGATTTTTGCATACCATGTTGTTTGTTTGTTTGTTTTTTTTTATCTGATTATGAGTAACAAGCTGTGCTTGTATCCTTACTGGATTACTGCCACTCACTATGACATGTACTTGTTTCCAGACAGCTAATTTGTACAGCTCTTGGTGGATACCATGCATGATATGGATCGCAGTCTGCATCAATTGCATGCATACTGCATGCATTGTGTACTAGTGGAGCAAAGCACTCTGAGCCCCTCCATCTAATTCTACATGTATTTTCAACTGACCAGATAAAACATGGTAAGGAATTTCTATCATGCTTTTTTACTCTAACTGAGCAGACTACAGCCACTATTCCTCCACTTTGAAAGGAACCAGTTGAGGCGGATCAGGCATCTGAAAATGATGCCTTCTAGGTAAGATGTTTTGGGCATCTCGAATTGGGAGGACACCTCAGGGTAGATCCAGGACATGCTGGACAGTTTATATCTCTGCGGTCTTGGGAATGTCTTGGTGTCCCCTCAGAAAAGCTGGAAAAGGTGGCCGGCAAGAGGCAGCTCTGGGCATCTCTGCTTAGACTGCTGTCCCTGTGAACCAGACCCAGATAACTAGCAAAAAAGTGGGTGAATTGGTGGATGTAAAAATCTATTTTATTAAACATGTATTATTTGTTTAAAAATAGGCCTTCATTTATATCACTGAGGATACCTGATCTGCACTGTCAGCATTAAAATATATTTTTACCTTAAGATCTGTAATATTTTAGGATGCAGAGGATTTTTGCTTTAACATTATCAAGTAGACTTCTAAGATGTTGCCAGCTGCCGATTACAAAAGTATTATATTCAAAAGACTATATTCATAACCCTTGCTTCTACTTGCAGCTTTCCTTTTCATTTCAGAACTCTGGCAGAATATTGAGTCCATCACATTATTCATGAGCCTCTAAGGAAGGCACATGAAACCTAGATAGAAAAGCCTATATAGTATGCAAAAATTTAAAGTGGTGATTCATTTTGTTTAGAGGGCAGATTCTCTCTTTTTCGCTCTTCTTTCTGCTTATGCCACTCTCTCTTTCTCTCATTACCCCCGTGCTTCATATCTGCATGAGAATTGCATATCAGTATCTCACAGAGGCTGTGTAGTAGCTTCCTATGAGGCCCATAGCATATCCAGATTGCCTGCAGAAAGTCATTTTAACGTGAGACTGGCATATATTTACAGGGAGAAAGGGTGAAGAGAACACAGCGAGAGCAGGAGGGAGAAGAAAGAAAGATCTAAGGAGGGAGAAAAGGAAATGAACACAACAAATTATTGTAGAGATGATGAATAAGACACCAGAAACAAGGTGTCTGTGGCTGTCTTACACCAATAACTTGCCAATATGGAGCCTTGTTCCAACTTGCAGGCAAACATGGTGCTCCTCACAGGGTAGTCAGATCATAAAAGAAAACTGCTAATGCAGTAGAAAAACGAATAAAAGATACAATCCTGAGTAACTCTAGTGATGTAAATGGAATGGGCTTGAATCTTATCCTCTGCCAGGTCACTGTAATAATATGGAGGATGATTATAGCCATTCATTTACATTTTTGTCAGGTAACCAAAGGGAATTATTTTCTTCCCTTTTAAGGATAAATATTAAAATGCAACCACAAGGCAGGAAAGAGAACATTTGTGAGGTTAGGCACTGCTGTTAGACAACAGGCCCTGACATACAGTCTCCCTTCTAATTTGCCCCAAGCGTGTTTGATGGTGTCAAGGTCAGGGCTCTGTGTGAGCCAATCATATTCTTCAGCACCATACTCATCCAACTATGCCTTTATGGATCTTGTTTTGTGTACTCAGGCACAGTCATGCCAGAAAAAATGGTCTTTCCCAAACTGGTCCCACAGAGTTGGAATTGTCAAAAAATCTGCTTAAGCTGAAGCATTAAGATTTCCTTTCACTGGAGCTAAGGGGCCCAGACCAACACCAGAAACACAAGCCCATGGCATTATCCCTCCTTCACCAAACCTTACAGTTCCCACACTGCAGTCAGGCAGATACTGTAATGTTCCCCTGGCATTTGCCAAACCCAGGTTTACCCATCAGATTGCCGGATAGATAAGCGTAACTTGTCAATCCGCAGAACCTCTGGTGATGTAAGGCATACCTGTAGCTGCTTGGCCATGGACACCCATTCCATGAAACTCCCTGGGCACATGTTTTGAGCTGTTGTTAATGTCAGATGAAACTTGAAACTGTGAAGTTATGGAGTCAGCAGAGCATTGGTGAGTTTACATACTATGTACCTCAGGACTGGGCAAGCCCACTCTGTAATCTTATGTGGCCTACCACTTGGCGGCTGAGTTGCTTTGGTTCCTAAATGCTTCCACTTTGCAGCACTATCACTTAGAATTGATGGTGAAATATCTAGAATGGAAACAAGTTTCATCAACTGACTTTTCACAACACTAGCGTGATACTATTACAGTATCATGCTGGAATTCAGTGGGCTCTTTAGAATGACCCATTCTTTCATAAATGTTCGTAAAGGTAGATTACATGGTTAGGTGCTTGATGTTATATACCTGTGGTAATAGGACTGAATGAAACAGCTGAATTCAATGATTAAGAGGTATGGCCAAATATTTTTGTACAGATAATGTATATCTCTCATCTTTAAATGATTCAGTATTCTCACTGTAACGTACCATTTTCTATTAAGCTAAGCGTCCATGGCTGTATTTCTGACAGGATATTGTATCTGATGCTGTAATTGTCACTCTCAATCTAGGTCAAATGAACTAGAAAGCGAACTGGTAAACCTTCAAACTATAAAACAAGCCTGAGTTTAAGGGTATTTTTGTTCAAACACTTTTGCTATTTCAAAGTTTTGGTTCTGAAAACGTAGCCATGGAAAAGAATGTACTGTAGATAGGGTCTGATGAAGTTTTGGTTGTGTTTGTTGAGCGAAAGCTATAACAAATGCAAACTCTGTAAAACCAATTAGTTTATAAGTTCTGTGTCACCTTATCGTTAATCACCTTTTATCAGGTTTGGCTTGCTCTAGAAAACATGTTTCCTGATAGTCTAGAAGTTGCACGAGTACCAAACATTCACCCATTATAAATACCATGTTATGTGTGGGAATAGGTGTATGCATAGTTTGTGTGTGTGTAGATCCGGGCCTGATCCAAACTTAACAAGACATAAGAGAGTCATAGTCAATACAAATAGACTAATTAGACATTTGTCTCAAATGGGAAAGACCATGAAAAAGCAACAGTTCAAAAAGAGGAATTCCCACTCTCCACTACTGTCAAAAACCTGCCCTTTGATGATGAGAGATGCACCACCTAATCAGAGGGATCACCAGACGCTTGAGCGAAATCCTGGATCTCCCTTGGCATTAACTTATCGACACAGACCTAAGCCCGTGGCAAATCAATGTGATCCAACCCCCTTAATTAGACCACCAGATAATAAGGACCCATTCTACTCAGACTCAAGGTCAGGCCTTGATAACTAGAACCCAAGTCACCAGATATACTACACACATTTGATTCAAACCTAAAGGCATGCTGTATCCTATATTCCTCAAGCATAAAGCAGTGAAAGCAATAAATGTATTATTACTTTTAGAAGGACTCTGTATTAAGAACATTCATGCTATTTTGTCTTTTAGTCTTGCTGAAGACAAAGGTAAGTCCTGTGGCCACAGATGGTCCAAAATGCAATGTGGAAGGTAAAGTCCATCCTGGCCTCATAATGAGAAAAAAATCATCAATATATCTGTTAGTGTAGTGTTAATGTTTCATGAGTGCACTACATTTGTCTCTCTGAGGGGACATGTCACTCTGGCAAACAAGAAAATATTTGGAAATAGCTTTGAAAAAGTTGCAACCATTGTATTTTAAAGCTGTGGTTATGATGGGTCACATTGGTCTCTGAGCACAGGATTTATGACATCTCCAACCCTTTCCCCAACTCCACGTCTTTCTTCAACCCTTTGCGTATCCACAGTCCTTCTCTCAAACCTTTTTTCAACCCTTTTTCCGACCCCAACCTATTCTCAAACCCTAGCCCTTTTCCAAACCCCTTACCCATACCTTTCCCCATCCGCAACCCTTCCTCCAGCCCTTTCCCAAACCTTTTCCCATCCACAGCCCTTCTCCCAATCATTTTTCCAACCTTTCTCTCAATCTCAGTCCTTTTTCCAAGCCATCTTCCAACCTCTTTGCCAATCCCAGCCCATTTCTAACCCCAGTCTTCTACCCAACCATTTACCCAAACCTTTCCCCATCCACAGCCCATTCCCAAACCTTTCTCCAACCTTCTCCAACACTTTCTCTAACCTAGCCCTTTCCGTAGCCCATTCCCAATCCAAATAAAGACTTTCTCATCTGCTAAAGCTGCAAAAATTTCACTATGTGTACATGGACATATATCAATTCTTATGAGACCAGTTTGATGAGAACACTAAAACAAAGAGGGAGAAAGACATGGTGTAACTTTCCATATTAGACTACATCAAAAGGCAGATAATCTGGTATTCTGAGGCTGTAAAGATATTAAGGAGAAAGTTAACACATTATTTTAACAGCAGGTTTCTTGCAGTATTACTGATTTTCAGTCCTAGTGCTAACGTTTTATATTTTAGAACAGGTTCATTCAGTAGGATGTGTTTAATCCAATATAATAAAAGTGAGACCAGTTCCTCTAACTATACAACAGAGGGGAATGTATGCAGTATTTTACTGTACAAAGTAAATTTGATCAGTGGATTTTCAACAAATTATTTCTTTTAACTGTACTCCACTTTACTTTCTGCCATCTTTTCATCTTCCTAAAGAAGACAGATTGGGAGAGAATGGTATGAAGTAGAATAAAATCAGTGAAAAAGCCGTGCTCGTCTGTAACAAAGAAAAAACACACTGACAGTTTTTAGAGTCTGCTTAAAAACAAGCTCTCTTTCTTTTGTATGGTTTGGTTTAAAATAGATCCACAGGGACATAAAAAGGGGGGAACACAGACAGCACAAGCAAAAAAAGGAAAGATTTAAAGAAGAAACTCAAAGAAAACATGTGACAGAAATTGAGAAGACTGGTGAATGTGAGAAAAATAATGAAAGAAAGGGAATTACAGAGCAAAGAGACGGGGGGGGGAGTGAGTGATGAGTATAGAAGACAGAGGCAGAGAATGAAGGTAAGTAAATCCATTTCATCTTGGATTTGACTCAGTATCTCAACACTATCACAGAGGAGGAGGAGGTGACTGATGGAAGAAGAGGTAGAGATGAGAGCAAGAGACATTGTTTGCCATCAATGAAAAGAAAGAGAGAAAGATTTCAAAATGTCTTCAGGCTTCAGAACATAGTGATATCGACTGCATTCTATAAAATACCCTGAAGCTTTTTCAATTGGGATGTCAAACTACAGTGCCAGCCTTACCCCAAAAAAACAATTTAGACTTTATTGTAGCACTTGGCCCAAAGCTGTTTTCTTCCCCCTTTGATTTACAGTTCCAGCTCATTTCGAATTAATCATTAACCCTTTCCACAACACACCAGGATTTTGAAAAGGCCATATTTGGAGAGGCCACTACAACTAAGGAAATAGAATGTCAGTTTCAGCTGAAGATCTTTAGTTCTCTGACACAGGGACTTTCTGTGTGTCAAAATACACCCAAGGGCCCATGACACAGTGAGGGCCTAAGGGGTCAAATCTACAACAAACAAGCAGTGTAAACCTAAAGCAAAAAAATGCCCCTGTCTTTAAAACTATCATTTAGGAAGATTTGCAAGGCATTAATTAAGAGGTAACATGCTCCTGTGGACCAAACAGTTCTAGGGACTTCCTAAGGGTAACTACACTCTGGGGAGCTCCGCCAAGAACTACATATCTTGAAGGTTTTTGTTGGGTTTTTTTTGCATATTCATTTGCATTTACATTTGCACCACCAATGAGAATGCCAGCATAACATGTTACCCAACTGGTGGCAGGGATAATAAAAACTTAAACAACTACAACAGGATGAGGGAGGCTATGATCTGACTAAGCTGTCTTTGATGTGTGTCACAGGCTTCTTGGTGATAGCCGAGTTGGAAAGGAGATGTGTATTATGTGGTAAAGAGCACCCTGTTCTTTCTGTGTTGTTAGGACATTCAATGTAACTAACCCTCAAACTTCACTAACAACAGATCTAGGAAGCACATCTGCAGACTTGTGAAAAATAAAGTTTTTTATGAGACTATTCAGTCCTGTGAAAAACTAAGTACACCCACAGTAGCTTGTAGAACTACCTTTACCAGCAATAACTTGAAGTAGTGGTTGTCGGTATGACTTTATCAGTCAATCACATTGTTGCGAAGGGATTTTAGCCCACTCTTCTTTACAACGTTGCTTCAGTTAGCTGAGGTTTGAAGGCACTTCTTTATGTTCAGCGTCATTCCGAAACATTTCCTGTTTGGTCTTGTCTGTCCAAAGGACATAGGTGCAGAACTCTTGGGGTTTGGTCAGATGCAAATTTTCAAAACTAAGCCATGCTGCAGTGTTCTTTTTAGAGAGTAGAGGCGTTTCCTAACAACCGTTCCAAACAAGCCAAACTTGTTCAGTCTTTTTCTAATTGTACTGTTATGAACTTTAACATTCAACATGCAACCTGAGGCCTGTACAGTCTGAGATGTATCTCCTGTTTTTTTTGTAATTTCTCTGAGCATCGCATGGGCTGAGCTTGGGATGAATTTGCTAGGACTTCCATTCCTGGGAAGATTGCGGCATTATTTTAACACACACCTGAACGCTCCAGACCAGCAAACTGTGAAAATATCTGCTTTCACAGAGGTGCTCACACTTGCTGATGTTTCAGTTAATCGAGTGCATTTTATTTGCAGCATGTGGCTGCTTACCCTCTTGATTCCTGTGGAAGCAGTCAGGGTGTACCTGGTGTTTTAACTTTCTTTTTCACATGACTGTAATCAATTGTTTTACATGAACAATTTGTAGGCTGAGTCCCTTTTTCCTTTAGAATTGCCTTAATTCTTCATGGCAAAATGTCCTGGAAACTTGCCTCAGAGATTTTGATCCATATTGATATGAAAGCATCACGCAGTTGCTGCAAATTTGTCATCTGCACATAAAGTATTCTGATTCTGATGATGCAAAGCTCATGTTCCACAAAATCCCAAAAAGGCCATTTTAGTAGAGCAAACAGATTGTCATTTTCAAGGAACCAATTTATGATGATTTGAACTTGATTACATCACTACTGGAAGCAGAAAATGGGCATACTATGGTCATAAAATAGGAAAGAAAATCGTGGAAGATCAGCTGTTACTGAAATACTTGGATCAGCCCAACTGGCACAAACATTGGCATGCCATGTCATGTTCAACGTCACTTAAATCACCTGTCTTCCCCATACTGATGCACAAACTTTGCAAATAGTCTTGGCCATGTCAACAGACCCAAATGTACTGTGTCGCTGCCATGTAACTGGCTGATTAGATATTTGCCTTAAAGTGAAGTTGAACAGGTGTATCTACTAAAGTAGCTGGTGCGTGTACATTGTGCAGCAAAACAGCCTGACTGAAACACTGTTTGTGTACTTAGCAATATAGCCAGTGCAGCTGCACAAAGGCCCAGTCTAAGAGGAACACTCCACTAGTCTCTAATGCAGATTTATACACTTCACCCAGGCTTTTAAAATGAAATAGATAATGTTTCACGTAAAAGAAATTTTACATTTAAAATAAGGTCTGTGCTACAAATGTACCTCTCAATACTGGCAGTGTATAAGGTACAATTATTTTAAATTAAAGCCATAAACTACAGTTCTCTAAAAAAGTTAAGCACTAACAATGTGAATGTAGAATCAAGAAGAAAATGGTTTAAGTGTAGTGTGATAGATGCTGTTTCTTTACCTTCAAAACAGATAAATTCTGTGTCTTAGTCTTCATAGGTGATAACCCCAACCCTATATTTTGAAGGACAGAGCAGACTTTTTGGGGGGAAAAACTTGAATAATTTTTAATGCTTGTTAGTTAGAATGACTGTGTTTGTGGTTAACAATAAAAACACATTGTTTTTTCTGATTGCCTACAGTTAGAATTAGGGCTAGGGTTTGAGTTTTGGTCATCGCCAGTGACAGTATCTGCATCAACAGGCATCAAATGATTCAACACAATAAATGTCAGCAATTACAGTTAATAAGTGAAATGCAGTTCTACAATTGAAGTTGCAATCACTGGTTACCTTTGATAAGGGGATAATAAATTTATTTGTATATAAGAAAAATAGGAAAAAATTTTTCTAAGGACTTTATTAGAAAGAATTCAGTGTTTCTATTAATGGTGAGTTTATTGACCAAATCCATGGGAAATGGGATTTCTGTATTTAAAAGTTGATGTTCCACATTATAAAACAATGACAATGTATAAATTAAAGGGTAGGGGATATAAGCTGTAGCTTCAGCTTATACTTTTTTATGATGAACTGTATATAATGAAATTTTTTAAAAAAAAATGATTATTGTCATGTCTTGACTTTGGTTGCTTAGGCTGTTTTGCTTGTTTGTTTTCCTTTTATTGTTCTTCTGATAATATGTCTAAAATAAAGAGTTTACATAACATTATGGCTCAAGAGGTGTAATGTTTTCAGGTTCATTACAAATCTTGTTACCACTACAGTAGCTGATTTGTTTGGTGGATCTTTGTGTGGTTAGTATCTATGATGGGTAGAATATCTGATAGTATATATGAGATTGTAGGATCAAATGTCAAGGTCAGACAGAGTTATTAATAGAATTCTTGTTATCATAGTCAGAGCTTACTAGGCTGCTGAATCCTAGCCAAAATCTGTGTACTTAATTACTGTTATTAGTAGCAGAACTGATAACATTGTTGAGGTCATGGTGTCAAAGGTCAAGATCACAGGAGATCATCAGTGAAAATATTGTTGCCACCATAGCAGCTGATTTGGTTGTTGGAATCCTTACCAATGTTAAGGGCCGGCGGCCGAGTGCTAGGTTTGAACCCAGAAGCAGACTGGACACGGAAGCAGGTCGTGAGAATAAACAGGTCTTTTATTAACCGGAGATAAAGCAGATACACAAGCTGGGATTGGGGGGGCTAGAGCTGGGTCTCCCGGAGGAACAGAACTGAAGCCGGAGATCTGGGGCTGGTGACTGATCGTGAGACTGTTAGGAGGCTGGGGCTGCGACCGGTGGGGGAAAGGTGTACGTGGAGCAGGTGCACTGTAATGGAAAGAGACTGGAGGTGAATGCGAGAGAAAACTGATCAGGTGCAGAGAGCTAAAACAACTGGGCGTCA
>VUQH01083482.1:0-10390 GCA_015106775.1 Etroplus canarensis
CAGAGTATCTGCTAACCCATGTCAGTTTTGGCCTTATGCTTCTCGTTGAAACTATTCTGCCGTACTTACCTTGTTCTCCTGTGTCCTCAGTCGGTTCACTAAGTCCAACCCACCGCCTTTCCATAACCCAAACCTGTCTGGACGTTGGTACTCCCTTGGTACTGCTGAAGCTGGTAACCCGCTCAGTCTCCTTGCCACTCTCTCCTGCCTGCCTCCCTGTGCACCTTTTGGAACCTTGGACTCACCCAGACCTTTGTCTCTCGCCTCCCCCTCCTGTCTCACTCCGCCTGTGTACAAGTAAGAAATCACGGCTCATAGACTGGATATCCATTCATATGCCTCTGGACCTCACTGACTCTCTTCTCCTTCTGTTACAGTGCCCTAGGCCAGCCACAGCTCCCCCCCATCTAGCTCCTGCACCCAGTAACCATAGAGACGCTCACCTGTACAAGTTATTGCCTTACACCGCTCACAGCTCTACCTGGTTTAATTAAAATAAAGTTCCTTGTTCACTACTCTGAGCTTCTGGTTGAATCTGCTTTTGAGTCCATCTCTTGCCTCGGGCCGCCGAGCCGTGACAAATATCTTTAAAAATGAACTTTGCTGACTTTCTTTATTCTGTGACTTTTCCTCTGTTGCTACCATGATATTGATTTGTGTTGTTCTGATAGAACCCCCTGATTTTTCATGTAGTGCCATCATCTGATCACGTTTTCCAAATAATAGCTCCAAAAATCTCAGTGCTTCATGTGATCCTTTCTGCAGTTTGTCTAATACTCCACATCATAAGATGTTTGAAAAAATATGCAAGATTAAAAAAAGAAAAACCAAACAGACTATTAGTTTAAGGTCTAATTCATCTTTCTGGATGTTAACTTATCCTAAAAACTTGACAGTTAAAATTTCTATTTCAAAGTTCTTGTAGTTTTGTGTATTAACCAATGACTGTATGGTATTAACACTTAATGGCATAAAAGCTGCCATTAAAACCAGTGTCACTGAAGGCTGAGGTCAGTTTTTGTATGTATGACATTTACAGTATGTACCATGCAATGCACAGAAGCCAGCATAAGTTCTGGGAAGTTGCAGTGGATTGATACACTGGTGTGGCAATTAACTAGCTGTAGGTTTGCCAAATCAACCATTTTACCTTTACTCTTGTATTTTGTAAAAGTGAAAAAACCCAAAACAAAACACAAATCAGAAGAAAGTGCTGTTGTCTAAATGTTACCTTTTATCACTGATTGCCAAGTGGATGGAGGTTTTTCAGAAATTAGCTTTTGAAAACCTTCTTGGGAAAGGGACACAGTAATTTTTATAGTATATGAAAATAGTTTTTAATAGTAATTTTTAATATTATTTTTAAGAGAAGAGATTTCAAGCGAGATGATTAACTGATTGATACAGAAAATCTGTTTTACCTCATTACTCAGTGTAAACATCAGTATCCTGTACCAACATAAAATATGTTTTGGTCTGTAGATAATATTACATTTAACAACTACACTGAAATAGTAATTTAAACATTTTATATGTAGAGACAGTTAAAAGCTTTATTGTAGCAAACTGCCTCTTTAACTTAGTGCAAAGTGATGATTACTTGAAAGTGGAGTAACCAATTCAATCAGTTCTTCAGTGGCAGCAAGTAGAAATCTCAGCATTTTTGTTTGTTCTGACATGTTACGTGTGCACATGTGATTTTGTGTCCAGTGCTGAAGTGTGTAACCAGGCCTATGAGGCTGAAGCTCAGTGCTGTCAATCACACAGGATGGTGAAGAAAGGGGGGGTGGGGGAGTGGTATGCAGATACTACTAGCTGTCAACAGACCATAGGAAAATGGATGCCTGAGAAAGCCATAACTATGATAAATTTACTCCTTCAATTTTCAGAGTAGCCCCCTCCTCTCTTTCTCTCTCACTTACACATTCTTATACGTAGACATGCATGCAATTCACACACGATGCCCCCTCCTCTCTATAAACCCCCATATACTACCTCTGCTAGGTCCCCGCTTTTCCCCCAGCAGTCTGCGAGCGTGTGACTAATGTATGCGGTAAAGCTGCTTGCTACCATGCCGCTCACAAGCCCACCGCCACGCCGATCGCCCTATCCATCTCTGCGTCCGCGTCAGAGACTGCATTCAAATAAATTTGTCACTGTACGTTTATGAAATATTGATGGCGGGAGAGACGGAGATGGAGAGTGAAAGTTTTGCTTAGGGACGGATCAAAAGGTTGGCTAGAGAAGGAATGAAGAGCCAAGTGTGAACAGGAGGGCTGTGATTTTTGAGCAGAGGCCAGATGGGGCTTAAATAAAGACACAAGTTTGAGTACTGCTGGAAGACATCGGAGGTATTTCAGTTATATCAGTAATGTTTCAAAAATTCTGGCAGTAATGAAGATACAAGCCAAACAATTTATTGTAGCTATGACCTCAAAATGAACAGTCAAGGATCATTGATGGTCAAAAACATTTCTCTTATAATCTGAAGGGCTGCAAATGACAAAGAAACATATTAGGCCACTTGATCTTAGTGGTATCAAGTATACAAATATTTTTTCAACCCCATGCTTTAAGGCTCTATATCTGAGATGTTTTTCCCCCTATGTAAATTATAATGAAGTGGGTGGCACAGAGGTGCAGTGGTTAGAGCAAGAAGGTACAGGGTTTAAATCTGCCGGTTGGGACCGTTCTGTGTGGAGGTTGCATGTTCTCCCTGCGCTCGTATGGGCTCTCTCCAGATACTCTGACTTCCTCCCACAGTTGAAAGGCGTGCTTCTTAGGTTAACTGGTGATAATTGGTTGTAGGTGTGAATGTGAGCACAAATATTTGCCAGTTGTTCAGGGTGTATCCACCTCTTTCCCTGGAACCTATCCCAGCTGTTAGGGCTGGGATAGGTTTAGGGCACCCAGTGAATCAGAATAAGCAGTTAAAAAAATTAATGAACGGAAATTGATAGACCTACCATTAAACATTAATCAGAATCAGAATACTTTATAAATCCCAGGGGGAACTGCACAAAAAATACAACAAACAAATAGAACAAACAATACGGATGTATTACGGATACGGATACGGATACTGTAATCAATTGTCCCGAAGAAAAGAAACCATAAAACAGTCATCTACTAGTGACGAAGGGCAAACAGTTCCTCAACTGGCATTGTCGAGAAGGCAAAAAAAAGACTAAGGAATTACAGAAAACACAATTAAAAAACCCCCCAAAACTTAGACATGTAAATGGAGTATCTGCAACAGGCTGCACGCAGGTTGGCACATGCACACTAGATTTCTGATTTATTCATTACTGATTTATGAACCTGTAGATTTTCACATTGACTCATAAGTGCTGCAATGTAGTCTTTGAATTGTCTTTCTCAGTACACGCGAACATTGTCTATTGCTTGTTTTGTTTGAGCAGCCTAAACCTTTTTACTATAAACAGGGAAACATAGCAAACCCCAAACCTTTACATTTTTAACAATGAATTGATTTTTCAAAGTGCTGTTTCTTGAATTTTCTGTACATTGATTAAATGCTTAGTATCTGAACACTACTCAGGTCCTGGAAAACTAAGATGGAAAAACCGTCTTATACTTTGGATGTTTCACAGATCTCACTGGGAACAGTTTTGATTGGAACTACTTTTTGGCAAAGAAAATGTACCATTATTAAACTTCCCAGTGTTTACACATTGTGCCCAACTAGGAGGAACCCTAACCTCTGACCTTATTAGGCTGGGCATTAAAACAGTCTTAATAATTGTCAACAAGGGTCAGTCCTCATCTGCACCTTATTTTGCAAATACATGGGCCAGAACAAAATCAAAATAAATCACACATGAATATTGGAAAAGTAAAAATCCACTCACACAACATTAGAGATGTTGAAAAGGGTCTGATTTTTAAAAGTGGATAAACCACATACAGCAATATGTTATGCAATTTCCCACCTGGGATTAATAAAGCATTCTGACTGTGATATACCTGCTGTAGGTTATCCAGACCTTTGCACTTGTTACTGAATCTTTTCTGTTATCCAGCTTAACAAAATGTTTGTTAATCTGAGTTCTCATGTGTCACATAAAAGTAAATACAACTGTTAGTACCAGAGTGCAATCGCCAAAATATGTCGTAGAAGTTTTCTTTTAAACAAACGTAGTGTTCAGTGTTACTCAGCAAAATACTGAAGTCCAACAAATGGGCTCAATGTATTTCCCTCTTCATTAATGGTATGAAATGTATATCAACATAATTATGAATATTTATCAAACTAGTAAGTGCATAAATGAGAGGGAAGCAGGTGGAATGGTGAGGATGCAGGGAGTAGCGGTAGTGAAAGTGGATGAGTTTAAATACTTGGGATCAACCATCCAAATCAACGGACGGAGCACGAGAGAGTTGAAGAAGAGAGTCCAGGCAGGGTGGAGTGGGTGAAGACGAGTGTCAGGAGTGCTTTGCGACACAAGGATAGTGGCAAGAGTGAAGACGCTATTGAGACCTGCTATGATGTATGGTTTGGAGACGGTGGCACTGACAAAAAAACAGGAGGCGAAGCTGGAGGTGGCAGAATTGAAGATGCTGAGATTTTTGCTGGGAGTGACCAGTATGGACAGGATTAGGAATGAGTACATCAGAGGGACAGTGCAAGTTGAGAAGTTCAGAGATAAAGTCAGAGAGACAAGGCTGAGATGGTTTGGACGTGTTCAGAGGAGGGACAGTGGATATATCAGACAAAGGATGTTGGGGACGGAGCTGCCAGGCAGGAAGAGAAGAGGAAGACCACAGAGAAGATTCATGGATGTAGTGAAGGTGGACATGAAGAGGGTTGGTGTGAGGGAAGAGGATGCAAGGGATAGGATGAGATGGAGGCAGATGATCCACTGTGGCGACCCCTAACGGGAGCAGCTGAAAGAAGAAGTGTAAAAATAACTTATCACGATAACACTGTAGACCATATCACCCTGCCCTGCTCTGCAGAGTTAGGACTGAGGCAGAAAAATGATACACATTATAGAAAAAAGTACTGGGCCACATTTGTTAATCATTGAATTCAGGTGTTTCATTCAGTCCCATTGCCACAGGTGTATAAAATCAAGCATCTAGCCATGCAGTCTGCTTTTACAATCATTTGTGAAAGAATGCGTCATTCTAAAGAGCTCACTGATTTCGAATGTATGACTGTATTAGAATACCAGTTTATGTGGTCTGCCACTTCAGCCATGAAGTGGCAGACTGCATAAAGTTACAGAGCAGGGTTGCCATGTATTGAGATACATAGTTGATAAAAGTTGTCAGTGCTCTGCTGACTCAGTAACTGCAGAGCTCTAAATGTATTCATTAACATCGGGACAAAAACTGTGCTGGGAGCTTCGCAAGCATGGGTTTCCATGGCTAAGCAGCTTCATGCAAACCTTTCATCACAAAGCATAATGCTGTGCATCAAATGAAGTGGTGTAAAGTTCTTCTCCACTAAACTTAGTGGAAATGTGTTCTGTGGAGTGACAAATCAGGCTTCTCTATCAGGAAGTCCGATGGATAAGTCTGAGTTTAGCATTTGCTGAAGTTTGGTGGAGGAGGCGTAAGGCTATGGGGTTGTTTTTTGGGATTGAATGGGGCCCCTTTGTTTCAATAAAGAGAAATCTTAATGCTTCAGTTTACCAAAACATTTTGGACAACAGTTTGGGGAATGTCCTTTTCTCTTCCAGCATGACTGTGCCCCAGTGCACAAAGCAAGCTCCATAAAGGCATGGTTGGATGAGTTTGCTAAAAAGAACTTGACAGGCCGCACAGAGCACTGACCTCAGTGCCACTGAACACCTTTGGGATGAATCAGAATGGATATTGTGAGCCAGGCCCTCTCGTCCAACATCCGTGTCTGACCTCACAAATGCTCTTATGGATAAATGGGCAAAAATTTCCACAGACACACTCCAAATTAATCCCTATGAATCCAGAATAGGGTGTCATAAAAGCTCCCGTAGGTGTAATGTGTAGGTGACTCAATACTTTTGTTCATATTGTGTCCATATAGTGTAACTCCAAACTTGGGTATAGATTAACCCTTTGTGTTCTTTGTAATGAGATAGATCAGGCTCAGTGTGAGAGAAAGTTTCAGACTTCCAGTAATAACAAAAATAGACTGACCTGTTTGAGCAACACAAATCTTGACTAAGAAGGGCGAAAACTTAAAAATGCCGTTGTCAGGCTCAGGACGTAATATTCTACAGAGGGAGGAGACTCAGGAGAACAAGCTGAATGTAACGCATTCAAGCACAAAACAACCAGAGTAACATCCATTTTGTGTGCAATTGTGTGCATAGCAAGTTTGTGGGTGTTTGTGTGGTGCATACCAGAACAGAAAGGTCACAAACATTTCAGATGGGCAGAGGAATGATAGGAATTCTAGCCATGAACTAATGCACTTTCATAACGTAATCTTTCTCAAACTTATCCTCAGATATAACTTACCCAAACATAACAGATCAGCAGAGTACAGCCTGTAATGCTTCCAATAATATATGTGTCAAGGTAGGAGGCAGTTTGCTGTATGTAGTCTTATTGACTGTTGTGATTATGTATGATTATTGTGAAGTGCCAGTATGATAAGCCTTCCATTGTCTGGTGTTGATGGAAAGGGGAGAATGAGGAGGCTGTCAACAATAGTGACTCATCTTTAGAGATGCATTCCTTCTTTCTCTGACCTCTGGTAAACACATGATCCTTGTTTCCTCTTACTCCCTCCCACCAAAACCTACAGTATCTACTGCACCCACCCTCCCTTGCCAGCCTTCTTGCTGTTTTCCATCTGTCTATCTTTTCCCCTATCCCTGGGACTATCAACAGGATGAGTCACAGGACTGTCTGTATCAGAGGCTAAATGTTTAGTCCTCTGTTTTTAGCTCTCCAAGCACAAATCCACTAATAAAGGCGATCCAAACTGGTTAAACATGATGATGCTAGAACTTTCCACCCTCATTGTGAGCAGTCCCATGCTGTATTAGGTCAGAGATAAACACAGTGTCAACAACACAGGGGAGAGATGTTGTGCTTATTCTGAATCTGACGATCCTCAAGGCCACATGAAGAGATAAGAGCAATTAAGAGATATTTAGCAGAAAATAGGCATAGAGTTATCTCATAAACATGTGCTTGACAATATTAAATATAAATTTGTGTGTAAGTTTTAAAAAACAGATTTGATGATTAAGATCTTTCTGAAATAGCTTTGTTGTTTAAACAACATTTTGTCATGGCCTGTGTCTTTCCTTTTGGATTTGTATGGTTTTTGAGTTCCCTGTAGTTATGTTTCCTTGCTTTTTCTTATATATTAGAGTTTTGCCTTGTTTTCTATCTTGTAATCCTGTTCATATTTATACTCTAGTGAGCCTCCCTTTGTTATTTGGTTCTCCAGTGACTTCCCTGCTGTGTTCTTGTCTTTTGTCAGGTGTGTGCTTATGTCTGGCTTTCTATTCCTGCTTTATTTTGAAACCTGCTTAGGCCTGTGCATTTGTGTGCAGTTTACTTCCTGCCCCTGATTGTTGCCACCTGTATTCCTCTCCCTCCTGTCTCTTGTTTGCTTGTTAGTCTGTGTGCTTTTATACTCTGTCTCTCCTCAGTTCTGTGTTGTGTTGTCAATGTTACTCCCTGCATGTGAGGATTCTTTGACTTTTGGCTTCAGTTTTCACCCTGCTGTGGATTCATGTTTTGGACTTTGTTATTCTGAGTGAGTTGGCAAATTAAAGCCTATTTTGAGTTACTCTGTCTGCTACCTGGAGTCTGCATATTGGGTCCAACCTCCTCACGTAATGCCACACATCCAAAGATAAAGACACATTTATCTTTGGATGCATAAATCTGTTATTTACAATGCTTTTAACTGACTGTAATCAACTTTTTTTAAAATGGAAGTGTGCGCACAGAAATACGAAAAAGGACAACCCCACTGATAATTATCATTGGCTTCTGTGTGCTGGTTTTCTACGTGCAGCCATTTTGACCAAAAAAGCTTTAAAATCTCACCGAACACCTGCTCAACACCAAATGGCAGACACACAGTAAGTGACTAACTGCTGAACACAGTCAAGAATTTAGGAGTTTGAGTCTCACATTTCCCTCAGGGTTCAGTGGAGATGTTAACTTTTCTTGACTTTACCCTGGCAGCTTCCCAGTATGATGTCTATGCAATGTCCCACTGAGCCCATGTGTGAATAGGGCAAGTTTTTGTTCAGAGAATTTACAGCAACTGAATGGATCCTGTCCTGTCTCTTGCTTCTCATGCACCACACATTTCCAGTAGTGAAGAAAGCATCTTATGTTGCCTGTCTCCTGTCATTCTCCATCCCAGTGTTTGGAATTCATGTGAGAAACATGCACAATAAAGAAGTTCTTCATCTTTTCTTTATCTGGCTTTTTATATACAGTATATATGTTCAGACACACTTCATTTATTGGGTTTTCTCTATTTTCATGACTATTTACATTGGAGATTCTTATTGAAGCCATCAAAACTATGAATGAATACATATGGGATTATGTAGTGAAGAAAAGTGTGAAATAACTCAAGTCAGGTTGGTACACAGCTGACAGCCCTATTTGACAACTGTTTGGTTCTTGCCATAATATGAATTCTATCAGCTAAGTAAATAACGACAGTCCATCATTACTTTAAGAAATGAAGGTCAGTCAGTCTGTAAAAATTGCAAAAACTTTGAATGTGTCCCCAAGTGCAGTTGCAAAAACCATCAAGCGCTATGACTAAACTGGCCCAAATGAGGACTGCCCCAGGAAAGGAAGACCAAGAGCCACCTCTGCTGCTGAGAATAAGTTTATCCGAGTCACCAGCCTCAGAAGTCGCAAGTTAACAGCACCTCAGATCAGAGCCCAGTTAAATGCCACACAGAGTTCTAGTAGCAGACACATCTCTACATCAAATGTTCCGAGGAGACTGCGCGAATCAGGCCTATATGGTCACATAGCTGCTGGAAAAGCAACAAGTAGATGAGATTTGTTTGGGCCAAGAAACACAAGAAATGGACATTAGACCAGTTGTGCTTTGGTCTGATGAGTCCAAATTTGAGATCTTTGGTTCCACCCGCCATGTCTTTGCGCAACGCACAAAAGGTGAACAGATGGTCTCGACATGCATGGTTCCCACCGTGAAGCATGGAGGAGGAACTGTGATGGTGTGGGGGTGCTTTGCTGGCGACACTGTTGGGGATTTATTCAAAATTGAAGGCACTCTGAGCATGGCTACTACAGCATCCTGCAGCTACATGCCGTCCCATCCAGTTTGCGTTTAGTTGGACCATCATTTTGTTTTCAACAGGACAATGACCCCAAACACACCTCCAGGCTGTGTAAGGGCTATTTGACCAAGAAGGAGACTGAGGGAGTGCTGCGCCAGATGACCTGGCCTCCACTGTCACCTGACTTAAAACCAAGTGAAATGGTTTGGAATGAGATGGACCACAGAGTGAAGGCAAAAGAGTAAAGAAGTGCTCAGCATCTCTGGGAACTCCTTTCAGTCATTTCGGATGGCTATTTCATGAAGCTCATCGAGAGAATGCCAAGAGTGAGCAAAGCAGTAATCAAACCAAAGGGTGGCTATTTTGAAGGATTTAAAATTCAAAACATGTTTTGAGTTACTTTATACTTTTTTCTTCACTACATAATTCCATATGTGTCCATTCATAGTTTTGAATGGTGAGAATCTATTATGTAAATAGTCATGAAAATAAAGAAAAACCATTAAATGAGAAGGTGTGTCCAAACTTTTGAGTGGTAAGCTCATATAAATATCTGCAAATGGAGCCCAAACTGACAGGAGTTGACCTATTTGGCTGCATTTACAATGATCACCAAGAGAAAGGAACACTGAGAATGAGATGGGGTTATCAGGTGGTAAAAGGCTGGGAAACACTGCAGCTGAAAAAATTAGTTGAAAAAACTGATAAATGATCAGTTATTGCTTATCTCTGTCACAGAAACCATTATCTTTAGGTTTTAGACCCTTAGAAGTATATCTATCTATCTATCTATCTATAGGTACATCTAAAAAAAAAAATGAATATCATGAAAATTTTAATATTTTTTGTCACTTATTTCTGAATGTGAAACCCATATATAAATTCATTACACATAGTGAAATATTTCTAGCCTTTATTTCTTGAAATTTTGATGATTATGGCTTACAGATAATGAAAGCCCAAAATTCGGTGTCTCAGAAAATTTTAATATTGTGATAAAGTTAAATATTGGAAAGCCATGGTGTCACACCCTAATCAGGTAATTACCTCAAAACACCCGCAAAGGTTTCCTGAGGCTTTATGGTCTCTCAGACTGGGTCAGTAGGCTACACAATCATGGGGAAGACTGCTGATTTGACAGA
>VUQH01083484.1:0-18058 GCA_015106775.1 Etroplus canarensis
TGTGTAGTGGCTCTTGATGCTCTGACTCCAGCCTCAGTCCACTCCTTGGGAAGCTCCCTCAAATTCTTGAATGGATTTTGCCTGACAGTCCTCTCCAGGCTGTGTTTATCCCTTTTGCTGGTGCTCCTTTTCCTCCCACACTTTTTCCTTCCACTCAGCTTTCTATGAATATGCTTGGATTCATCACTCTGTGAACAACCAGCTTCTTTAGAAATGACCTATTGTGGCTTACCCTCCTTGTGGAGGGTGTCAATGACTGTCTTCTGGACATCTGTCCAATCAGCAGTCTTCCCCATGATTGTGTAGCCTACTGACCCAGACTGAGAGACCATTTAAAGGCTCAGGAAACCTTTGCAGGTGTTTTGAGGTAATCAGCTGATTAGGGTGTGACGCCATGACTTTCCAATATTGAACTTTTTCACAAAGCCTCAGTCCACTCCTTGTGAAGCTCCCTCAAATTCTTGAATGGATTTTGTCTGACAGCAAACCGGAAGTGGTCGTCGTTAGCTAGACTGATCTGATAAGGAAGTCATATTATGAATCCACATATTTGAATTTATACTGGATGCCCTTCCTGCATTGTGTAACCCTCCCCAGTTATCTGGGCTTGGGACTGCCACTAGGAGTACACTGGCTTGTGACCCTCTGTGGCTGGGTTGGAGTTTCTATTTCACAAGAGTGAGAAGTATCCATGTTAGGAGACTGAAGTTCAGCTGGAGCCTGGGACCAGTGTAACGCGTGCTTTTCATTCACTGTTTGGTGAGTTTATGCAGGTAACTTCAGGGTTAACTCTGTATTTTCAGGTATAACTCATCCTGGAGACATAACCTGCTGCTGAGCAGGTTAGGATCAAGATTAGAGTTCTGTTCTTCAGAAAATAGTGTCTGCAATCCTGGAAGATCCCCCCGACCTCTGAGCGCAGACAGTAAGAAGGTTTAAAAGTTTTTTCTTTATTTTTGAAATGGAGTCTGAAGTCTGTCTTTTCAGATTCTCAGAAGCAACTTTATTCATAGATTGGATTATTTTTTCCTTCTGGCTGCTAATAATTTTACAACAGTTTGTTCTGTAAGCATGATCCAGGGCAGCACGGTGGTGCAGTGGTTAGCACTGCTGCCTCACAGCGAGAGGGTTCGGGTTTGAATCCATCGGCCGGCCGGCTTGGGCCCTTCTGAGTGAAGCTTGCGTGTTCTCTTCAGGTACCCCGGCTTCCTCCCAAAGCCAAAGTGGGTCGTGTTAACTGGCGATTCCACACTAACCATAAGTGTGAATGGTTGTCTGTCTCTCTGCGTTGACCCTGCGATGGACTGATGACCTGTCCAGGGTGTACCTCGCCCTTCACCCTATGATAGCTGGGATAGACTCCAGCACCACCCACAACCCTGGGCTGGATAAGTGGAAGAAAATGGATGGGTAAGTGTGATCCTAAAACAGGGTGCGCATTTGTAATTGTGGACCTTAAATCAAATTTGCATGTAGTCTAAAGTAATGTTTGAATTCTTTACTCTCTGAGTCTTGAAGACCACCTGGACTGCAGCTGAAAGAATAAAAGCTAAAAACGTCTCACACACATCTCGACATCCATTTAATGGAATAACAACCAGATCCCGGCAACTTACACAGCACTGCTGCCCACATAGACTAACCTTTATTACAACTGTAGCACTTGAGTGCACACACATTAATGCAGTGCTTTTAATACTATACTGCTGTACACGTCTTTCCCTGTGACACACATAATGCCGATTTGCCTGCAGCAGCTGTGTTGATTTCAGCCTGTAAAATGTGGGAAACCTCTTCATAATTTTCTAATAGTTTAGACGTGTTTTTTCACCGACTAGTGTCCCTCTTAATTTGATGATAATCAACATACGTGCTGTAGCTGTGCATCCGTGCAGTGACGCTGCCCTGCGTTGGAGAAGCTGCAACAATATTAACAGATGTTCTGCTGAATTTTGGGAAAGACTCCATCAGGCTTTTCAAACAGTTTATTGCTGTGTTCACCGACTGTGCATGCACACCCTATGTGAAGGTGACATTGTATCTGTAGCCACATCAGGGGTTTAATGTTGAAAACCTATTAAAGCACTTCTTTAGAAAACAGGAGTGGGCTGAAGGACTGGCAGCAGCAGCAGCAGCAGCAGCAGCAGCAGCAGCGGCATGGATGAAAGCTTCAATTATGCTGATATGTTTACAATATTTAATTCACAGAGATGGGGGAATGAGAATAGAAAATGCTAATTATATTGTAAGTAAATCACAGTTTTCCAAGAGTATATCTGTCATTAAACCAGCTGCTGGCTGCGTTTTGATGTCACTTTGTAACAACTGCTAGATAACTTCAGAGCTGAAGTTGTACAATTAATCCTGTTTCTTCAAACTGTGATGAATATTTTCCTAATTAATCACGGAAACCTAGTAAGAATTTACTGCTTAAAGGTGCGATTGTTAAAGTTTATGTTTTGTTTTAGCAGTAAGCGTGAGAGGTATTTAAAATGGTTATAACAGCATCTGGGGGCAGGAGGCTACACAGGCTCTGAGCGGATGCTCTAAAACGTAAAGGAAGAAGAAGGAGCAACACTGCAACACCAGAGCCACGGAGAGTCACAATTCACCTAGAGGGCGCTCGTGAGATAAAATACACTACATGGACAAAAGCATGGGAGCATCCATATATTACACCTGCAGGAGCGTTTATGGCATCCCATTCTGAATCCATAGGCATTAATATGGAGTTGGTCCCCTTGCAGCCAGAACAGCTTCCTCTCTTCTGGGAAGGCGTAGAGTGAGTCTGTGGGAATTTCTGCCCGTTAAATGACAAGAGAATTTGTGATGTTGGACAAGAGGCCTGGCTCACACGTCCTGCTCTAGTTAATCCAAAAGCTGTCGGATGGGGCCGAGGTCAGGACTCTGGTTGTGCACGGGGGCTCGCACTTTACTCTGCTCTCAGGTGGCTCAAAATTCCCTGCTGCCCGCTCGCAGTTCCTGCAATCCTCTTTGCAACATTCAACCACCCCAGTTCCTCCTTTCAGGCAGTATCTGACCTAATCTTTGCTCTGTGCTGGAGTCTTCCCCTAACAGAGGCATTTAACACAAAGCCAGTGAAACTTCTGTCTAATTAAGAAGAACAGGCTACTGTGAATCCATTTCAGCTGCTCTGGTGCAAGTGAAAGTGGCAACAGGTGCACTGGAGAGGCAACAAGACGTCCCCCAAAAAAGGGAGCAGAGCATTACACCCTCCTTATCCCTCCTGTCTGATTTTTCTCCAGTCTTGCTCTTTGCTGGTGTTCTATCTGGCTCTTCTAAAAGCTCCCTAAAAAGCCTTCAGCTGATCCAAAATGCTGCAGTGAGAGTACTGACAGGGACTAGAAGGACAGATCATATTTCCACTATATTGGCTTCCCTTCATTGGCTCCCTGTTAAATCCAGGATTGAGTTTAAACTCCTTCATGGGGGGCTTCTTATGATGTGCTGGGCATTTCTTCTCCACCCACCTCTTTTCACTCCCCATGCATTTATTTGTTACTGCTGCATGTCATTAATGTTGTCTTCTCTCTCTCATAGTCTGTGTGCTCTCCTTTCTCTCTTCCCTCACCCCCAACCAGTCGAGCCAGATGGCTGCCCCTCCCTCGTTCTGCCGGAGGTCTCTTCCTGTTTAAAGGGAGTTCTTCCTTCCCACAGTCACCAAATGCTTGATCATAGGGGATGGTCTGATTGTTGGGATTTCCTCTCTAATATTGTAGAGGCCTTACCTTTTGGCGTGAAGCATCTTGAGATGACTTTTGTTGTGAATTTGTGCTTTATTAATAAAACTGCGTTGAGTTGAATACTCTCTCTCGCTCACACACGCACACTTCAGTTTAGTTATTTAGTTAAATTTTTGTGTTTGTATTTGTTCCAATAAATTCTCTTTAATAATGATGTGTAAGTGTTAATTATGCCAACCTCTGCTATTTAGAACTCTCAAATCTTTCAGCCTCGTTGACCCTTGTTATGTAACTCTAGTTGTAGTTGTTACGTTAAATATTAATCACAGTTCTAAATGAACAGTTCAGTGTATTTTATGAGACTGGTTAAATTCCTCATAAATTCCTTTGATTTTGAGTACTTTAATTATCAGTGGGAATCTCCAAATGAATGGTTAATCATTTGAGTTCAAGTTAATTGTTTTATCTATTTTCCTTCCTTTTGAATGGGGTGTCCCGAATTTTCATATTTTACAAATCAGCGAGGTTGAACAGATACACTGGAAGTCCACACATTAATGTTAGCGCTACCCAGATGAGGGACGATAGCGCTGTCTTTCAGTCATCACTCCTATAACAGGCAGTCCAGCTCCTCCAGGAAGGCATGGTCTCCCAGCACAGTCTCAGGTAAAGAGGGCCTTTACATGAGGAGAGCTGGACAGGGCCGTAGAAGGGCACCCGAGCAGCAGGACCAGTATTTGCTTCTTTGTGAAAGGAGGAGCAGAAGCACTGCGTACAAAATGACCTCCAGCGGGCAATTCATGTGCATCTTTTTTAACAAACTGTCAGAATCACACACCATCCAGATCAAGACCTGATGTGTGATTTCAGCATTTCCTTCATTTTTTTTAGCAGTGTAAATTACTGTGGGTAGAAATGGCAGTCTTCTTTGATCTACAGTGGTCCTGACTGAAATAGAAAGCGTGAATGCTGTAAAGGGACACATTGGGCTTTGAAGTCCCTAATACTCACAGAATCACCCTGAAAAAAATCTGAAAATGTAAGTATATCTGTTGTCTTCACTCTTCTGTTATAAACATTATGTAGATTTTTTTTTGTTTGCCAGTATTTTGGGGCTACAGCTTCATAAGGGTCTATTTAACCTAGATGACCTCATGAGGACTCCCTATAAGTTTTTTCTCCACTTTCTGATGTCCCAGTAAAATATCACATCTGATTTGCTTATGTATTGTTTCCGGTTGGCCCCCTGTGTGTTGATGTTTAGAGGTTTCCTGTGCAGTTTTTGACCTCTGATTAACAGGTAGCTGAATGTGTATAGTGGACGTAGAAAGTGAACACGCGCCTGTTAAAATCCCACGTTTTCTGATGTAAAAAAAATGAGACCACAATAAATCATCTCACAACTTTTTCCACCTTTAATGTGACCTATAACCTGTACAGTTCAGCTGAAAAAGATACCGATCTGTTAGAGGGAAGATATAAAATATAAAAAATGTACAATAAGCTGCTTGCCTAAGTGTGCACACACTAAATCTAATACTCCACCTTTTGCTTTAAGTCCAGCATTTAGTCTTCTTGGGTACACACGTGCCGTCAGTTAAAGTGACTCTGGTTAACCTCAAAACAAAGTTCAGCTGCCCTCGTACGACTTTCCTGACAGTGATTCAGTTCCATCCAACAAGAAAAGCCATGGTTAACAGAGAGCTGACGAAGCATCAAAGGATCTTACTGTTCAAAGGTTTCAGTCAGGAGGAGAGGACAAGAAGCATCCCACTGTATTACATGCACCATGGAACACAGTGAAGACAGTCATCAAGAAGTGGAGAAAATATGGAACTGCAGCGATGCTACCGACAACTGGACAGTTTTGGACATCCCTCCAAAACTGATGAAAAGCCGAGATGAGAACTGGTCAGGGAGGCTAGAGCATGTGACAACAATCTCCTGCATTCTTCATATGTTTGCCTTTTCTTACAAAGAAAAACATCCAGGCCCGGCTAAACCTTGCAAAAAGTTCTCCTGAAAGCATGCGGGAAAATGTGTTATGCTCTGATGACACCAAGGTTGAACTTTTTGGCCTCAATTCTAAAAGCTATATTTGGCACAAAAACAACACGGCACATCGCCAGAAGAACACCGTACCCACGGTGACGCACGGTGGTGGCAGCATCATGCTTTGGGCTTGTTTTTCTTCAGCTGAGGGTTTAGTCAAGGTGGGGGGACTCATGAACAGTTCCAAATACTAGTCAATTTTAGCACAAAACCTTCAGATGTCTCTTGGAAAGCTGAAGAGGAAATTTACCTCTCAGATGCAGAATAACCCCGAGCGTACATCCAAATCAACAGAAGAACAGCTTCACCAAAAGAAAATGAAAGTTTTGGAATGGCCCAGCAAGAGCCCAGACCTCAACCCAGTTGTAAATCTGCGGGGTAATAGTACAGGTTAAAGGTCACATTAAAGGTGGGAAAAGTTTTGAAATGATTTGTCATGGTCTTATTTTCTACAAAGAAAAACCTGGGATTTTAACAAGGGTGTGTTCTCGTTCTGTATCCACTGCACAGTTAACTCCGACTGATTTGGACTAAACAAGCAGAGGAAATGCTTGAAAATATTGACTTTGTAAATGGTTTATGAAGAAGCAAAGAAATGTATTCAGCCCATTTGTTAGATCGGTTCTGTTTGTAAAATAGAATGAAAACACAACTTTTGATTGTTTACCAGGAACCTCCACAGGGGGCCTTTCATTTGCATTCTCTCCCAGAGAGGCAGACTCTGCCTGTAAGAAGAAAAAATGTAATTACAGAATGCAAATCCGTCCACTGTAGCTTAAATAGCCGGCCACAGATCATATGAATGAACATGTTTGGAAAAGTTTTGAAGTTGTAATCTTTAAAATCTTCATTGTGTCAACATTACATTTTGCTTTGTTTTTCTTCCATAATAATAACAATACTTGAGATTTTCTTTTAGGTTGTGGGTTGGCTCTGCCATTCAGTTGCAGCCTTTTTTTACAGAATACTTGTAGGTGGGATTCAACAGTGTCAGTGGGAGTCTTACGGCACCTTTGTGGCAAATGTGTCACAGTACTGTAAGTAAAGTCCCCTTTTTAAGCCTTGCACACAAGGCATCCATTCATGAAAAGACAGAGAAAGAGGCAAGCGGAGAAAGAAGCACACAGTGGGAGCAGAATTTTTCACTCTGCTTACATTCTTTGCATCAATTCAGAAGCATTTGCATGGGAAGTTCACATTAGATCTTTAAGAATAAGGCACGAAAACAACTAAATGATTAAAAAAAAAAAAAAAAAAATTTAAAGCTCAGATATAAAGATATGCAATAACAACCAGCCCAAAAAATGGAAACATTAGTAACCTCATCCGGTTTCCTGCACCAGAAATATGTGACTCTGCCACGATACAAAAATGGACCTGGGAAAAAAAAACATTCACAGGTACATTCCCATTTAAAACCACTCTGTCCTCAACATAATGCAGTCCAATGAGAGTTTAGTCGACTGTGTCTCATGTCTCCAGCTCTTCCTCCTCCTCCTCCTCCATGTCTTCTCTCTTGAAGGGGAGACCAGGGTTTGCTGTGCCAATATCCAGCACTTGCAGTTTGGACAGGTGTGCAAAGGAACTCTCATCCACGGCGTCCACAGACAAGCGGTTAAACCTGAAAACAGAAAGACACATTTGTATTTTCGTTGCTACAAAAGTATTGAGCTACACCTCTTGACTTGAATTCAGGCGTTTGCCATGAGTTTTTAAAATCGAGCACCTCGCCACGCAGTCTGCCTTTACAAACATTTCTGAAAGAGCTCAGTGAATTCCAGCGTGGTGCTGTAATAGGATGCCTCCGATGCAACAAATCAGCGTGACATTTCTTCCCTTCTAGGCATTCAAAGACCAACTGCAAGCAGTATTTTTGCATAGTGGAAGCAACACGGCCACAAAGTGGGAGCCCACGTGAAGTTGTAGAGCGGGGTAGCCGAGTTCTGTGGTGCATAGTGCACGAAAGTTGTCAACACTCTGCTGACTTAATCCCAGCAGAGTTCCAAACCTCAGCTGGCATCACCGTCAGCACAAAAACTGTGCAACAGGTATTGAGCAGCTGCATGCAGGCCTCACATCACCAAGCACAAAGCTGGATGGAGAAGTGTAATGACGCCACTGGACTCTGGAATAGTGGAAGCATTGGAAGCGTTGGAGTTAAGTTCGATATAAGTTACACATATGTTAAAAAAACATGTTACTCATAGGTTATTAATATGTTTTGGGTACGCTAGACCAGTGGTCCCCAACCTTTTTTTGTGCCACGGACCGGTTGCATGTATGAAAATTTTTGCGCAGACCGGGTAAAAGCACGGGGGTTCCAATAACAAAAATCTTTGTCAGTTAATCGTCTGTAATCTGAATGGAACATTTACACTTGACACAGAGAAGATACGTGTGTACGGGTGTTTTGGCTCAATGTGGCGAAGCAGTTTTGTAGGTTTCATTGCTTCATTAGCCAGTCGGTCACAGCGAGTGAGGAGCATGTGTGTCATCTGTTGTAATGAACCTGTAACTTAGGTAAGAACCTCTGCATTTTCTTTTAAATGCAGCTTTCTTTTTGCTGGCGGTCCGTGACCCTTCTGCTGTCCCATTGTTTTGCTCGTTCAAAATTTTTTTTAAAATAAGATCAGGAAGAAGAAATAACTAACATTTTAACCACCAGTTCTAAATGGTCTGCGGACCGGGGGTTGGGGACCCCTGCACTAGACATTATTTCCACGTATTTTGACCTATGAGTAACATGAGTCTCTGTATGCATAAAGTACCTTCAGTATGTGATCCATGTACGTGGGATGTATGAGTCATGCATTTGTAAACATCAGAGATTTTGTGGATGCTCAAAATTTTCCAGCGACCTCGCCGTACTACCATGTACACCAGTGTATTTCAGTGTGCTCTTAACTTATACAAAATTTTCCAAGAACTTAATCAACGTATGACAGCATATTTGCAGATTTTTTCCTATGTCACCACACGCTTGTTAAATCGTCAAAGTGTGACAGAGGCTTGAGCTCCAATGCATCACCTTACCAAGACATTTTGGACAATTCTATGCTTCCAACTTTGTGGGAAGAGTTTGAGGAAGCCCCTTTTCTATTCCAGCTTGTGCCCCAGTGCGCACAGCAAGTTTCATACAGGCCGGATGGTTGGATGAGTTTGGTGTGGAAGAACTTAACTGGCCCACACAGAGCCCTGACCTCAACCCCATCCAACACCTTTGGGATGAACTCCAACAGAGATTCTCATCCAACATCAGTGTCTGACCTCACAAATGCTCTTCTGGAAAAATAGACAAAAGTTCTCACAGACACACACACACACACACACACACACACTTTAAAATGAGATGTCATTAAAGCTCCTGCAGGTGTGGTGTGTTGGTGGCCCAAAACTTTTGTCCATATAGCGAAGCTTTCAAATGCTAAAAGCAAAGAAAGGACGTGACTAGCAGTGACATCTGTAAATCTGTTGAGCCGAGCATCGGCCAACTTGTCCCCTCTGGGAGATCAGCATAGTGGGCTCCATCTGCTGAGTATGTATTCCACACTCAGCTGCACCCAGTCAATCAAGCTCACAGGTGTCGACAGGCTTTTATCTAAAAGAACTGATGCAAACGGAATCAACTGCATCTATCAGTGAATGTACTTGCATGTGTTGCCCATGAACTTCAAAAGCTAGCCAACATAGAATTCACATACAATTAGTAATAAATACACAGGCACACATAAATCCCCCTTCCACTGTCCCCACTGAAGCAAGCACTCCAGCAGCTTTAAATTGGCTCCCAGCTGCCGAGGGATTTGGGTGGGGAAAAAAACACGGCGGCGGCCAATATAAAAAGCACGGTGATCCGGGAAGGGGTCAAGACTTGTAAACACTGGCCATAAAGCAGCCAGCTTGAGGTCGGACTGGAAATGAAATGGAACAAAAAGACATGAAAGTGCACGTCAGAAACCTCTTTCCTCTTGTCTGACCACAGCGTTCAGCTGCAGGGCTCGCGGGTATTAAGTCTGCACTATGTGGAATAAACCAAAGTGGAAAATTTGCTGAATGCACACAAGTTAGCAGGGAGGAGGAGATTAGATACCACACTGCAGTACTCTGCAAGATGAAACTCAGTCAGAATGTTCAACACAGTAAATTTTACTGATTACTAACAGATCAGAGCACAGGGGACGTGTCTGGAAAGGGTTTGTTTTGGTGTGGGGAAATGTATTCACTTTGCAGCTCTAATTAGCGTCGGCGTTTAAGATGTGAATTTAGGTTTCTGCAAAAAAAACAGTTTTGCATTTGATTTCTGAAGAACAACAGGACCCCAAAAATACCTGAAACTGACGCTCCAGTCAGTCCAGTTTATTTTCTCTCTGTTTCTCACTGTGAATAAGAAAACCTGTGAATTGATGCTTTTTTTAAGTAAAAAGCCAAAAAGTATTTTAACTTGCAGATTCTTCTTTCAGTTCATGGTCGCCTCCTGGAGCTCTCACGGGGATCAGGAGTTCTCACATGTGCTGACCACTTGTCGGTTGGCTCCACTCTGCTCTCCGGCTCATTTTAAGCAAACTCATTTGGCTCCTTGGTCAAACAGCCAGCCCAGAGCGCTGCGGTATGTCTCTTTCAGCTCGTTGTTTTGTTAAAAATCAAATCAGATGAGACGCCACGTCACTAGCAAGCCTTCACATTCCACTTGTCTTTCTCAAACACAGTGCCGCTGGAGCTAAAAATCTCACATTTGGACTGGTCAGGTCCACAGTTCCACTGGATTCTTTGCAGCAGTTCAGCCAGAATGATTGGATGTCACACAGTTTCCTCCCGGCAGGTCATGTTGAGCTGCGTCTGCTGCTTGAACTGCTTGAAGCATGGCTGTGACCTCTGAGGAGTTTTTGAGAGCTGACCTCTAATAACGCGTGGGGTGGTTCACACGAGAGTCATGTGACGTGTTTTGGGACTGAACGTAAAGATAAGTAATAAGATTGGTACTTCTAGTCTTTTACGTTGTTTTTTTGCTTTTTTAGATTTCCCCCTCCCTGGGGGATTAATAAAGTATTCTGATTCTGATAAGAGTCTGAATTTTTCCTGATTGGCTGACTTTCAGATGTTGTCAAACAGCATGGTTGGTTGAACAAGATCCCGTTCCCGTTTCTGTTATCTGGCTTTGCTTAACTTAACACTGCAATCAGGATGAGCGGCCACACAAACGTGATCATCAGCGTCCACGCTGCAGGTCTTAACGCTCACTTCAGATTTTTCTGCTCAGATCTGGTTTATTTTGCGTGCTTGTTCACCTCGTAGTTTAAATGCGACCGCCGCCAGACTCCGGGGTGAACGGCCTACGACCCTGAAGCGACGCATGCGCAGACGGAAGCGTGACGTCACACGCAGCACGCCGTTTACAGAAGTAGATATGGATGCTTCACATGTCAGCGTGAGTGAAACCTCACTAGCTCCATCGGCGCGGCCTGCCATGCTTGTTTGGTCCATTGTTGACGTTTGATCTCGCCGCGTCTCGTCCCCTCTGATGATCAGAAAAGTATGAATAAGCGACCTGTTTTAGGATCACATACTGGGCTTATAGAACAGTCAAGCTGTTGTAAGCCACATGTATAAATCTTTAACAACAACAACAACAAACAACTTTATTAATCCCCAACTGGGGAAATTAGAAATTGGTGACACTCCTTACGGTTTTAATGCACATACGCACACACAACTCCATGCAGCATACAGTGAGGGAGGTCGGCGAGCAAGGCTGCCATTTCAGGCGCCAGGGAGCAATGTGGGGGGGTTCAGCACCTTGCTCAAGGGCACCTTGGCAATGCTCAGGGAGTGGCATCTTTTTTTGGCCTGGTCTGCCACCACATATGGGTCCAGGGCAGGGTCCTGAGCTGGCAGGTTTTGAATGGCCACCATGTCTGAGTCCATGCGGGTCTTGAACCGGCGGCCCTCAGCAACCCTCCGGCTCCCAAAGGAGTCCTCCGACACACTGCCACCCGTCATAAATCTGTATCTATTACTGATGCTCAGTGACTTCTGACACTAATAAGAAACCTTTTGACCCTCCTACCACGCGCACAGAGGTCTGAGGGATCTTCCAGGATTGGTGATGCTATTGATCAGGACGTGTGTAGCATCCATATTTACTTCTGTAAACACAGCGTGCTGCGTGTGGCGTCACGCTTTGTTCTGCGCACATCAGGGCCGGAAACCGTGAACGACCACGCAACAAAAACCAGATCTCGGCTAAAAATCGGAATTGCCAAACTTTGTGTTGGTCTATCACACGAAATCCCGACAAATTAATGTGACAGAACGTGGAAAAGTTCAAGGGGTATGAATACTTTCGCCAGGTGCTGCAGAGAAGCGTGACAAAACACATTTCCACCACTGTAGACTCCAGTGGTGACACGCTTTACACCACTCCATCTGACGCTTGGCATTGTGCCTAAGTCATGTAAAAACCCGTGGAAACCCATGCCATGAAGCTCCTAGCGTACAGTGTGTGTGCTAATGTTAATGGCAGAGGAGGTCTGTAGCTCTGAAGAACACGGGTGACTTTCACGCACCTCAGCACTCAGCCCGCTCCGTTGCCTTTCAGTGGCGGTCTGCCTTTCAGTGGCAGACCGCGTGGCTAGGCGTTCGATTTTTATGCACCTGTGGCAATGGGACTGAACCAAACAGCTGGATTCAGTGATGGATGTAGTGTATGAGGTATGGGTCTCGTTAGCAGCTGACAGACGCCTCTCGTCACACCAGCAAAAAACAGCACAAATGCTTCCACACCATAAAGGCTGTCCTCTCTGCCATGTTACTGACTGACCTTAACAGTCTCGCCCACGGTTTGTGTTTTGACCTTGTCTCTCTACGCTCCTTTTTTCTCCTCTTCTCGTTCCCTTTGCCCCGTATATCTGAGGGTACGGATGTCCTTGCCTGGGAGACGAGACAGCTTGCGTTGTCTAGACTGATAGAAGTATGACTAACGTCTCCATCCTTACCGGTTCTAAATCTGGGAATTTTCAAGGATAGAAAGAAGTTGTCATTGACAGCACACAAAAGGTCTCGTCTTTCTGTGCCAGCTAATGTGTTCTGCAGTTCGTCCTCAGTCTCAGCATGTTTGTGTGAATAAAGGCGACTGAACTTTAAAACCAGACATTTATTCTGTGTAGACTTGCTTGCTGGGGGTCATCAGTAGCTGTATTATGTGTTATATAATGTCTGAAGTTGGAGACAGGTCCTCCGCCTGAAGAACCCTTAAAAGTAAGGGTTTTTCGGGCTTGCGGCTGAATCACTTGGGAAATGATTATCAGGCTTCAAAACGCCCCCTCGTTCCCATTTGAAACGGCTCTCACTCGTTCATGAGGGAGAGTGGCAGGGATCTCTGCAGGCTGATATCCAGGGAAATCTCATATTTATGAGAAGATTGATAGCAGCAGACAATCTGACGAGGTCCCTCAACCTCCCCAGGAAATAACCTATTACATGACCCTCGTGAAAGCGCAAAGTCTCATGTTTAAAGTTCAACAGTCCATTTACTACCACTTACGTGGATCGTGGAGGTAATAGCCTAAGCAAACTGCTCAGACCTGTCTCCCTCCCCGGACACCTCCTCCAGCACTTCCAGGGGGACAACGAGGTGCTCCCAAGTCAGCCAAGACGTATAATCTGTCCTGTCCCTGGGGTCTTTACCAAAGCACCCCATCAGTCCGGGAGCCGTCCTCGACAGGTGACTGAAACACCTCAGCTGGCTCCTCAGCCTGTCTCTAAGGCAGAGCCCAGACGCCCCTCAGAGGAAACTCATCTTGTGTTTCATTATTTGTACAGAGATAAAGTGGACTATTTAGAGGTCAAGAATGGACCTGACAGGAGTGGGGGGGGGGTCTGTGTATGTACACCTGTCTGCTTATTAAGTCACATATAGGCCAGCAAATAGAGATAAGATGGATGGTATTAGAAAAGGCAAACAACTCAACCAGGAGAAGCGTGTTCCTGTACTAGCTGTCGTTCTCGTCTCTGATGAATAGCCTAGAGATGGCCAGGATGGCCTTTACAGAGACAAGAAAGACACAGAGACCCTGCTAAATACTGAAGTTTTGATCTATTTAAACTGCAGACGAAGGGCCCCCCGAGTCATTTCAATAAATTTGCAAACATTTCAAAAACACGCTTTTACGTTGTCATTATGTGGTGTTGTGTGTTGAATTTTGAGGGAAAGCATGAATGTAATCCATTTTGGAATAAGGCTGTGACACAAAAAATGGTGGAAAAAGTAAAGCGCTATGGATACTTTCCAGATGCACTGTGTCCAATCTTATTTAGGATCTCATATGGAAGTGGCCTGAATCCGATTCTGGGCTGTTCAGACTGTCATAAAACATCAGAGATGGGTCACATATGGGCAAAAATATCTGATTCGGGCCACTTTTACCTGCAGTGGGAACGTAGCAGCCTCGCCTGCACTCTGTCCGAACGCTTAGCTACAAACCCTGCAGATCATCCAGCCACGCCACGCCACTTTAAGGACAAGCCAGGCTAATTCTACACCTGAAACTGCCTGACTCACTCTCATCTAGGACCTTGTGTTTGAAACCACATCCACTCTTTATCGCTCGCGCCTGCTTTTTTGGATTATACTGCACCTTGTGATTAGTTAAACCACCTTTTAATTCTATTCCTGAGTCTGTCTGCTTTTGGGTCCCATACACCACACCGTGACGTAATCGGCACTTCGCATGCGGAAACCAGAGAAAGAAAGTGAAGAAACGCGAGATCCAGATGTGGAGGGTGTTTAGATTGCACATGTCTACAAACTCATATAAACTGACATGTATTATAAGTGAGGGCACACTGCTTTGAGGAGGGAAAATAAAGCTGCCAGTGCAGTAATTACAAAAAACATTCATTCCTCTGAAACTGAGAGGGAATATCTGGCATGAAATCAGTGGCAGGTGTACACAATAGTTTTGTTTTCCTGTAAAGACTGAGGATACCGCTGCTCTGACATCAGTCTGCATGTGTTAGAAAGGCGTTAAAACGGATGAGGCGCAGACACCGAGCAGATAAAATTTGTCTCAAGTCTGATGCTGCTGTTCTTGCAAATTTACTGTATGTCCAGTGAATAAAGCTCAAGATATCTGGTGCAAAAAAGCCATCAGTAAAGCCTGAATGTCTTGGTCACACGTTTCTTAAGAGATTTATAGGAGGCTCCACATAAAGACACAGCATTCCTGTTGTGGCCACTGAAAGGTCCAATATCTTCATGCGGGGATCGTCACAGCTGCATTTTAAGCTTGTACTTTATCTGCCGGTTTTGATTTTCGTTGGTGTTATAATGCTCCGCGTGGTTGCCTCACAGCAAGACGGTCCTGGGTTCAAATCCACTGGCTGGCCTTGAACCCAAATCTAAAGGATAGCAACCACTTAAAATGGCACAAACTATCTTTGGGAAATTTATCTGAGGAGAATTTTTTCATTAGACCTTGTCCCAGTCACGAACGTGGAGGGGGAGGGACTTAGGAACAATTCTGCAGCCAATCAGCAGGGGGCGATAAAGACATTTTGGCTTCACTTTTGGGGGCCATCAGGTCATCCACTGGTGCATATGCTTTCTTCCATAGGCTGTGGGGGAGGGTCAGAACTGAATGCAGTTAGTAACCTGCAATGTTTAAATGTATCACCTTAAAGTGTCATAGCGCTAAAGCGCAGCCGTCAGATTAGAAATCTGAAAAATAATAAATACTCGTGCTTTCCAAGATTGACGGTTTTCTGCAGCGTTGCTCTCGTCTTATGTGCGCCAACAGTGTTGCATTTTACCGTTTTTTTTTAGAGTCCTTTTATGATCGCTAGCACCAGTCGGAGTTATGGTTTTGTATTTTATAATCAGTTTTTATTTGTATTTCATTTTGAGTTTTTGTTCTATTTCAGTTTACTTCCAGTTAGTTTTCAGAGTGGGTTTGCTCCTTTCAGTTTAGTTTTTATTTAGCTTATATTAGTTTCAGTGTTTTTACTTTTCTTAAATATTAAAATATTGATTTTATTTTTCAGGAAAAGTTTAAGTTGTTCAGATTAGAAACAGCAATACAGCTGACTGTAGACATCCTGAGTCTCAAACAGACGTACCAAATCCTCATCACACAGGTTCTTAGGCTCTGTGACTTTGTGAGTGTTTTGGGTTATATTTTGTGTTTCTCTTCTCTGGTCTGCCTGATTATGTTCTGTTTCATGTTTTTATTTCTCAGTGAGTTAGCCTCAGGTCTGGTACTAGTTACTTTTGGCATTTTGGTTATTGCTCCTACCTCCCTGTTTTCCCTTTGTGTTCTTTGAGCTTCTGTTTGTAGTTTTAGTTTTTGTGGGTTATATTTTGGTATGAGTTGTGTCCTGTGCGTGGAATTTAGATTAGCTTCCTGTCTCCCCTGATTCCCTGATTGTTGTCACCTGTGATCCTCTCCCTCCTGTTCCTTGTTTGTAATTAGTCTCACCATACATAGTCCTGTCTTTCTTAATTCTTGTCTTGGTGTCTGTTTTCATCATTGAGTGCTCCATGTCTGTCAGTAGTTCCCGGTTTATTAACTTTTGTACTATGTGAAAAGTGGTGCTGCGCAAGAGTTTAAACAAAATTATAATTTAGATAATTGTTTTGCAAAGTGGAAAAATGTATCTAGACTTTTTGCTTCAGTAAAACTTATAATCCTACTGAAGTAGCTTAATAGTGCAGAAATTGTACAAATAATGTGTTCTAAAATACCTAAAGTAAACATCTCAATATGTGTAATGTACCTTTTTTGAATCATACATGATATTACTGAATCATAATTTTTAAATAACGCACATATCACTTTAATGTTGCAGCTGTTGATGATTTTAATTGCTTATATATTGCTGGGTAGCTTCAGCTATAATGCAGTTTCTCTGCAAAGGAATAGGTAACTAAATCTTTCAAATGAACGGTATGGAGTAGAAAGTACAGTACTTCATTCGAAATATAGTACAGTAGAAGCAGAAAGTTGCATCGCATTGAAATAACAAAACAAAAATAACAAATTACATTGCACCTCGTCTTATCCACGCTCTCATCCAATGGTTTTGGACTTCGGAAGATTGTCAGCAAGCTCTAATGATGTTACTTGTATCGTGTCTTTGCGTTTTACTTTAAATTGGTTCTGTTTATTGATATCTGCATGCCATCTACATCTGCTCCACGGTGTAGTAAAGTGGAAAGTTTGTGATACACTAAGCTAAAAGCTGTTCACTGGAGCTCCACAAACAGCTATTCAAATTTCCAGAATTACTTTGAACAATGAATGTGATCTATCCTTGAGCACTGTCAGGACTCCGTACCTTTACATCATCCCTAAAGTCAAGCTGACCTGAGTGTTAGGAACACGGTCTGCAGCTGTTCCTTCTAAACCTGCAGAGCAGTACAAGGAAAGCAATAATTTCCTCACAGCTGTTCTTCAGCTGCACAAGAAGAATCATTTCTTCAGTGAAGATCAATACATAAGGAAAAAAACACTTATATAACAAAGAGCCAACAGATTTCAACAAAAGCCTATCTGTGTGTGTAATGCAATAACACAGCTTGGGCAAAGAAATGTTGATATGAGTTTAATTCCTTCCACCACCGAGGTCCGTGCACTATGAACATCTGCAAAAAAGCCCCGTTTCCAAGGTTTGAGAGCGTGGAAAAGACTAAGTAGTAAGATTGAAACTGAAGCAATGTTGCTGTTTCTTTGTTTTAAATTGTACTTGAAGTTTTTGAAGCAGTTTATTAACATTATCACTGACATCATTCTAAAGTTTGAAGCAGGTGGAAATAAATGGTGCTGGTTTTTTTGCTGAAGCCACAGAACAAGTGTCTGTTATCCACAGAAGCCACGGTTGGTCATGATGACCTTCGAATGGTGGATCTTTCTTCTTCTTCTTCTTTCAGTTGTTCCCATTAGGGGTCGCCACAGCGGATCATCTGCCTCCATCTCATCCTATCCCTTGCATCCTCTTCCCTCACACCAACCCTCTGCATGTCCTCCTTCACTATATCCATGAATCTTCTCTGTGGTCTTCCTCTTCTCTTCCTGCCTGGCAGCTCCATCCTCAACATCCTTTGTCCAGTATGTCCACTATCCCTCCTCTGAACATGTCCAACCCATCTCAGCCTTGCCTCTCTGACTTTGTCTAAAGCTTCTCAACATGAGCTGTCCCTCTGATGTACTCATTTCTAATCCTGTCCATCCTGGTCACTCCCAGGGAAAATCTCAACATCTTCAATTCTGCCACCTCCAGCTCTGCTTCCTGTCTTTTTGTCAGTGCCA
>VUQH01083487.1:0-10741 GCA_015106775.1 Etroplus canarensis
CCTATTCAGTCACAGGCTACTCTCTCCCAGCGCTACACCTCTCTGTCACGGTTTCACTGTGGCTGTGGGTCCAACACACACCACTTACACAGCTGCAATTAAAAACAATGCACACGTATAATCAATACTGTTTATTGTCAATAAGTTTAAAGTTGTTGGCAAACAATCTAAATTTACATATAAAGAAAAATACTGAAAAGAAGTTTCAAACCAACATGACGTAACATCCGGTACGTCTTTGTTTAAGGTTCCCCAAAACACAGAAAGTTCTGACTGAGAGATTTTAAAACATGAAACCTCTCAGTCATTAACAGAGACTACTGACTAATAAACAGGTTTTAATAATGTTTGTCAAAAAATCTATCTGCAGAGAAAACAGCGATATGAGTGTCTGTAGAAAGAAAAGCACAAGAAAGAAGAGATAAACTTTGTTATCCTGTTGGCTGCAAACACTTTTACAACAGTTTGATTGTTCTGTAACCATGAATGTAAAATCCTATTTCAACTTGTTTGTTAAAATATTTCAGTCTGAATCAAACATAAACTATTGTAGTGCTGAAAAAATATGCATAAACCGACGTCATAAAGGTGTGTGCTGAATAATTTGTGTAAGTTGCAACTAAGGGCGATGACTTCAACAGTATGTGACTCGGTGTGTGATTAACAAGAGATGTAACTCTCAGTCTGAGAAAATCTAATACTTCCTCCTGCTTTCTCCTTGCTCACAGTCTGTCCTTTACTTGATCACGCAGAACTTGCGAAAATCAAGTGATCTTATTTGATAGCAATAAAATTGCCACTGGCGACCTGAGCTGTCCCTCTGGATCCAACAAAGACAACGAAGTCATAAACAAATGCGATGTGTGTCTTTGTTCACATCCCAGAAACACTGCTAGAAAGTTAAAGCGAAAACGGTGACTCATATAGTAGCTGAAACATGACATTGTATTCTGTAAGTGATTAACTTAAGATACAATTGTCAGAAGAGAGAGCCAAATGTAAGGGTTTATAACACGCCCTATTCTTGATTACGCTGGATTTTCATTAATAACAACAAAGTCTCCATTGAGACCAACAACCAGACAACAACTGTTATGTAGCATAACAGCGTCATTTGTTTTCTTGGACAACAATAAAGTCTCCATAGAGACTAACAAAAATTGCCATTGCCGACTATATTACAAGTCGTCAAGGCGGGGTATTGGGTAAAGTTTTCAACTAGCAATAATCGCGCCTCGGATAAACCTCATAGGCTACGATACTGCCACTGCGCAAAGCTGCCTTACCTGTTCAGTCACAGGCTACTCTCTCCCAGCGCTACACCTCTCTGTCATGGTTTCACTGTGGCTGTGGGTCCAACACACACCACTTACACAAGCTGCAATTACAAACAATGCACACATATAATCAGTATTGTTTATTGTCAATAAGTTTAAAGTTGTGGGCAAACAATCTAAATTTAAATACAAAGAAAAATACTGAAGTTTCAAACCAAAATGACGTAACATCCGGTATGCCTTTGTCTAAGGGTCCCCAAACACAGAAAGTTCTGACTGAGGTTTGAAAATACGAATCCATACAAACGACAGAACAATAACGAAGTGGTATAAACAAAACCTACAGGATAATTTCAGACTACACAGATTTAAAATTCGCATGTTCATTTTCAACATCAATAAAGTCTCCGTAGAGACCGTCAAAAATTGCCATTGCCGACTATATTTCAAGTCGTCAAGGCGGGGTATTGGGTAAAGTTTTCAACTAGCAATAATCGCGCCTCGGATAAACCTCATAGGCTACGATACTGCCACTGCGCAAAGCTGACCAACTACTGTAGCAAGCAGGGGTGTCACTCCGCTACATACACTCCTCAATCATGGTGCCAGCAGTATATTCAGCATGATTGACACACATGACAGTCTGCACGCCGTCACAATCGTACATTTCTTCACTGTCGGTTTTTGTGAAAATGCGCTCATTTCTGTTTTTAAAATTATATAAAACGGTCGCAGTGTCGCATTGCATCATGGGATTTTTCATACTCCATCGTAATGTCGGTTCCGTCCCAGCTTTGCCGTGTCCTTTATTTCACGGCATGCAGGAGTTTTCCACTGCACAGAGATGAGACGTACACAATGATACACAGCAGAGGTTATCATTATTAAAGATTATTTTAGGTTTTGTCATTACGGGCTGCGAGCGTCGTTACTCTACGGTGGCTCATTGGACTGATTTCCTAATCGCCAATTCCCGCTAGGACTGACATTAACACAAACACACGAAAAACATTTCAGAGCTGCAGGAGGAAACAACAAGTGACATATACATGTGTGTTTGATTCGAATCTGAATTAACATTTAGCAATTCAAGAATTCAGGAAAACCAGTTGTTCCGGCATAGTTTCGACAAAGCTATAAAGCACCAGCAGATGCCAGTATTCACAAGGGTAAGCCTGATCTCATTTCCAGTGAAGGCCTGATCACTTAAAACGTGAAAACCTTTAATATATGGAGGGCCTGCCAAATAAATGTAAAATACTGTGTGGTTTTCACAAGCTGTGTGCATTATTAAAGGTAATGTTAGTATTCATATGCCTGCAGAGTTTCAACTTAAGTTAAAGTTAAGTTTGTCTTGGCCTGACTGAAGCCACCTGGCCACCATCCAGATAGATTACAGTTAAAATGAGCAAAAGAAACAGCACTTTACGTGGATGAGCTCTGCACATACTTCTACCATCAAAACACACTGTAATTAATAAGGTAAAAACTTTGGCAAGGCTTAAGGTGTTGTACTCCAAAACAGAGAAAAACAAAAAAATCTGAACAGGGCGCTCAAGGTGAAGAAAATTCCATGTGTTCCATTTCTGTTGTGATGCTGTGGGAACCTGTGCAGGCCCAGAGGGAACGAAAAATGACCAGACCGGAAATTGTTTAAACAATTCTTCTTCTATGTATAGATATGTGAGTGTGTAATGGATTGCCTTCATATTGCCTTAAACAAATTCTGTGTTAGCAGAAGGCCATTCATTTTGCTGTAGGCCACAGACTATTTTAGACTGTCAACTCTTGGAGAATCTGGCTTTGAATATTTAATACCAGTGAGAAAGCTCTAAATAGGTAAGCTGCAGTGTTGTTAGCAGTCGTGACTCATTTTTACAAACCACTTGGATACAAAATAGTTCAAAACAAGTACCACCTCAACCATCTACAACAATAAAACCCTGCTTTTAAATGATGCATGAGTATTAATAATAATCTGGTTATATAATATATGATACTGACACTCATAAGGGATGCGCTGAATTGAGTACTTTCGATTTTTAATCCTTTAAGTACATTTTCATGACAAAACTGATGCAGAAAATTCACTCTAAGGAGCACAGGCTTGGGGACTAAGACAGCTAATTCTTGGGCGTATTTGATCATCAGTATGGATCAAAGGCTTTAGAGTCGCGTTTTAACAGAGGTCTTTAGAGAATGGGTTGATAAAGCAACAATATTCTTTAGTCAGAAAAATAATAGGCCGGTTTTATCAGTTGTAAAAACCCTCTCAGTGCTGGCCACCAGGAGAAAGGATGCTAAAAGCCATGATGCCTGTTTATTTTCATCAGGTTATAAGCCCCTCATAATAGTAAGTACTTTGCACACTGTGTGTATGACACAGTAATGGTAATTTCACTGTGTGGATATTAGAATCCTTTTCACTTGTTGTGGAGCTTCAGCGGGATAATGCAGGTGCTTTTGGGTGCTCAGCAGATAAGCACTGGCGTGCCAGGTGTTAAACCCACCTGGGCTGACACATTAGACAGGGATTTTTCTACTGCCAGAATGTCAGGCCAATGAGGCTCATAGAGGTAGGCTTGGATCACTGTCAGGGACAGGTAAGTACGCAGATAAGGGGATTACACTATGTTTGTGCCAAGTAATCTCAAATGAATCCTGCCAGCCTCTGTTTCATCCTCACCTGGAAAGCCTCAATTTGCCTTTTCTCATCCCAAGAAACACATTACATGAACAAAGTTCAGTTCATAAGATGATCCTTTTAACCTGGCTTAAAATGAATTTGAGGACACACTGGGTTATGGTCACTTAACAACTGTGACCGTATTAATCTCTTCTAATTCTCTGAGGCACCTGATTGCTTTTTTTATTAGTGTATTCCCTTTTATCACCAGCTCTGCCCAGTCAAGCAATGTGTGTGTGTTTTATAATCACCTAGGCCATGTAATAAAATGAGAGCTGGCTTGGTGGTCCCTTGCTGTAGGGCTTAAACTTGACCTGTTGAACAAATAGGACTCTGTGAGAGTAGCTGAAAGCCCCTTTGGGCTGTGGCTCTCCCTGCTGATAGGCAGACTGATGAAAATAGAGTGTAACAGATGGCTTAGCTGTCTACACCATTCAGCACAGGCTGCTGGGCAGCCCACATAAAAACGTGGCATCCAAAAAGGGCTCAGTGGACAGCCCATAGTCTTCAACATGCTGAGAGCTATTTTTCTCCTGAACCACCAATCACAAGGCTCATAAAATAAAAGAAATAATTGTCATACTCAGTCATACTCTACTCTGTCTTGTGCCATGTAGAGCAGCATGCACTGCTCAGAATCATGGTTTTACTTTGGGAAAATTAAACATTTCCATTAAATCCACACTGTCTATGCTTTAACAAGGCTATTCCAACTTTTCATACAGTGCAGTTTACTCCCTATATTCACACATTTACAGAGCTTGTAAAGGACACACCACCTCTTTGAATTTCTGATCAGGTGCAACAGGAAATGGGCAGTACACTTGTAAGCATGTGTATGCAATTTGGTGGATTTATGCAATTGTTTACTTACATGAGTGTAGCTGGACATACACATGCTATTGTGTAATCTGGTCTATATCACATCAGCCTGGTTAAGGACATTTATTAATGCTAAAATCCCCTCTATTAGCTCTTAGAGCGAGGCCACCTGGACCATACAGGATGAGCTGGGCAAGCTGTGATTAGATTGTGATATGAGCAGAGGGAGGAAAACAATGATATTTTTCTTGGGTAAAATGACAGTACAGTCAGTCTAAGGGGGGCATCAGATAAGAGAAGACAAATGTTTCTTATGATACCTTTTAGGTTCTGCAAGGACACACATTCAGTGTGAGAGGAGGAGAGAAAGAAAATATATGAAGGAGACTGACGTGATCTAGTATTTATATATTATGCATAACAGATATGTACAATTATATATATATATATATATACGTAATGCATAATATATATACACTAGACCATGTCAATCTCCTTCAGATATTTTCTTTCTCCCTCCCTGACATACACACACATGCTTGCAGACTGTTCACACCAACCCACACACTGCTGCCACCCTGCTATTCCCAGCTTGTGGTTATTCCCAGACTGAGTCAGAACAGCACCATAAGCCTGTCTATCCGTTTTATGCCAAACCTGATGTCTCCTTGTCTCACATGCCTTTACGAAGGATGTGAGCTCTGCAAGCAGTAGCCATAACTCTGTTACTCATGCACTCTTCCCTCTGTAATTACTTGTAAGTCATATTGACAGCTGGAGATGCACTTGACTAGGTCGGGAAGTCATTCATATCGAAGTGTTGCCTACGCTTTAAATAACCCTTCCCCTGTCTCCCCGTTGAATCTCTCTTCACACCTTTATCAATCACCACCATGACAAGTTCCTGTGTCTGTGAACTGCTCCATCTGTTGTCTCTGCATCTTTACATTTGCCACAACAGTATATCTGGCAACCTTCACCTGGTGATAGAAGGAATAACATGACTGATAGATGCTGACAATACAGCTACATAGCAAGTGCACAAGGGTACAATTATGAGAATATGTAGAATATTTAAACCTTATTCTTTATTAAAGTGATGAGTAGGTGCATACACACTCATGTGGAATTAAAATGGCCAGGATTCAGCCACCTGTATTAAAAATTAATGCGACATGGATTTTTGTGTGAAAGCCAAGACCAACTGGTTAGTGTTATTTACCAAATGGCATATGATTTGCACAACTTCATCTGTGGAAGTCTAATGTTGTCTAGTGAGGAACGAAGCCATAAGAACTCCATATGCCATCTATACTGGTGGAGAAACAGTATATCCTACGTCAGTGATACTTGCAATAAATGTACCTTAACCACAATAAACAATCCAAAAACAAGCCATGCTTTTGGTACATTGCGGATGTAATAAATTGACTGTTATTACTATATGTATGAGCTGTTATACTGGATTGCATTGCCTTTATTTGCATGTGCATCCATGATTTATAATGATTTATAAAACAGATAGATGAAAAATGTGTAACTAACATTTGGGTACTGTAATCCCCCCGTTTGGACCCTGGTGTATAAAATATTTAATGATATTAAGTTATAGTTATGGCTAAAAAAAATAAAACCTTCCTTAAATAAGCATGTAACTACATTATAGTGTAATACAAATCATTTAAACATTTAGATTCTAGTTATAAATTCTAAATAGGATGACCTATGTTACACTCATGTTTGTTAAATAGGTTTTAAAATAATACAAGCTGTGGCCAACAGAGGGCAGTCTGTCCACATGGCAAACAGAGTTTGAACTCTGAACCTTGAATATTATGTGATCACTATATCATTTTATATCAACTAAAACGCTGTATCATAAATTACATTGTATAATATGTTGATAGTCAAACATTTTACTGCCAAGACCAGCTGAGGGACACTGCATGACAAATGGCACTGTTTGACACAAGCATGATAACAGATCATCACTATTCAAGCAACATAAAGGCAAGCTGAAAGAAGGTATAGACACATTGATCAAAATGTCATCACAGTCAGGCTATCTAGTAGAACAAAGTGAACTTCTATTCCACTTCAGTGAATTTAGAAAGCCTTGCTTTGGACTCTGCCGAGATCCCCTGGGCTAGCATGTTCCAGGACTCAGCAGACTCATTACTCTTTAGACAAACAGATTTGGACATATTGAACTCAGACCCAAAACAACCCAGCTCTACCCTGCCACTTTCCACTCTTTTCCACTCTCCCAGTCCTATGTGTGATTGGAAGGTGTTTATCTCTCTCACTCTATCTCTGGGTGTCTGTTTTCCTGACACTTGTCTGGCTTGGCCTACTTTCTTCTTGATCTCATCAGTCAATGTGAGGACCTGTGAAGGCCATCTCCCCATCTTGCTCTGTGAATCTTTGCCAGCTCTGTGCCTGTGTCAGCACTTAGGGACTGACTCACACCCACACGGTCTCCGGTCTTTGCTTGAGGGTCCACTGGGCGAAGGCAGCACATCTCATTCAACAGACAGTCTCATTTGCATGCTCATAAATCACTCTCAAAACTGACACACAGCTACACAACAAGGCATGACACAGTGTCACAAAACTCAGTGTGCCAAATTGCAGTGTTATGCGATATTAGGCTCCAAGGCAAAAATAAGCTACTCATATAACCTCTTGACTGGGAAAGAGCCAATCAAGCTTAAAGAGCACTTAAAAGACATATGGTCCATATTTGAAATCAATGCTACTCGTAGTCCCTCGCCGCATGAATGTGTCAAGAATCTGTGAAGCTCTGACTAAAAAAGACGAAAACATATGGCTGATTCAAAGGTTGCCGCAGTCACAGGCCAATGAGAGATTGTTCCACTTTTGAAAACTTATCCAGATTTAAGTGCCGCAAAATGATACTTCTCATGATTAACGATTCACAGTGAAGGTACAGCGAGCACACCACAATTTCTGCTATAATGATTGCTAATACAGCTCTTTTAAGGACATAGTCAAATGGGGCTCAGTGAATTAAAAATAAATGAGGAGTGGTTGCTTTTGAAAATATTTTTAAACCAAGTAATGTCCCCAGATTCTCTTACCACATAAATCTGTATTCATTTGTGTCGAATACTAGTGGTTTATTTATATCTTGTTTTGTTGTTTATCAGGGAAAGGGCAATTAACATTATTACATTCAGGCTCTTAAAATAAAACAGTGCTGCAACTATTGTTTACGGTATACTGACAGCTAATTTAAAATGACTGTCAGTTTGGTTTAAGGGTAGCTGACACTGAGGTTTCTGCTGCCACCCAAATTCGGTGTCAGTGAAAACTCGTTGGATGAATCTCACAGGATCAACAAATGACAACTCAACAGCAATGTGTCTTTCTCTGGAGAACTGACAGACCTCCTTGTCAACAGCTCTCACTGAAAACTAGTCTACATCCTTCCAATGCAATATATGGTAGAAGCTTTCCACAGCAATGTCTGCCGATTATCGCGAGTGAAAAGGTGATTGTTTGTAGGTAGACGTGCATTTTGGGGTGTACTTTTAAAGGCAGTCTTTTAAGATGCTGTGAGAACCTGCAGTGAAATGGTTGTGCCTGCTCAGAAGCTGAGGTCATGTCCTCAGTACTGCTTGAGGGAAAATGGAGTGCAAACCTAAAGAGGAGTCTGTACCCTGCAGCTAGCCAGTTAGTTGTTTTGACAGAATCTGATATGATTGAGTTAATAGCTTCAAAGTATCTATTTTGGGACACAAAAGTAATTAAAATATGGATTTTATGGTGCAATAGTTGGGAAGAATTTGGATTCCTGACCTTGGTATTTCATAAATCCTGACAACAATCCTACTGCCTTTATTGCATAATATTTTGACATGAATTCAGGGAGGCAAATAATATTACCTGAGTGATAACTTAATTCTATTTAGCTGCTTCAGTTTCAGGGTCTGCCTTCATCCCCTTCCTCTTTTCCCTCCCTAAATACAACCTCCTATGGTCCATAATGGCTCAGTGCCACACCTCCTTAGTATACAGCTATTCTTTTCTTACCATATGGGGCTGGGGAATATTATGAGCAGCATATAATTTTTAAAATCAAATCAAATCTATACTATTTGTTACGTATATAGTGGTTTTCTACTCTAACTGATCAGTTAGAGTGCTTTTTACTAAAAGCTTCATTCACCTATTCACACAGCACTTTATTCTCTGCCTTAGGCACGTTTTAACTATCTCACACATTCACACTCCGATGCATGCATTGGGAGCAATTTGGGGGGAGCTGTGAACGAACTACGAACCTTCTGTGACGACCCGCTGCACCTCCTGAGCCACAGCCTCGGACCTTTACCTTAACTTTTGATTGCCATGGGTCAACAATACCCCTGACAGGTAACTTCTTGCAATTGTGTCAGGTATTTTAGGATTGTTCGGGAAAAAGATCATATATTTTTTTAATAACGTACTCTATACCTTGGTGAGGAGGGCTCACTAGTAAAACCGAAACCAGCAACTCCCTATTAATAGTGTTTTTGCCTGGAATGACCTGGAGCCGCCCCCACAGTCTGCTGAATCCGGACCACACTTTGGGAACCACAGCACGGGGCTTGTCACTACACCGCTCCCATCGCCCGCGGAAATCATTCCGGTGCGTCAGCGAACGGTCGACACAAGTTGCTCCATTTTCCCTCCACTTCCCGCTTGTTGTCTCCGCACGCACGCACGCACACACACACACGGGGCAGCTTCGCCGGCAGAGCGGAGCAGCAGCAGCAGGAGGAGGAGGAGGTCACTTCCTCCGCGTTCTCGGTGGCGTCGGTCCTCCTCCAGCGAGCGCCTCTCTCTCTCCCCCTCTTTTCCTCCCCCCCTTAACACGCAACCTCCGCGTTTCCAAAACGAGATGACAGCCAGCGCGAGCGCCTGAGCGCATCCCACAGGTGTGTCGCTGCCAACTGCTCCGCGGCTCCTGGAAACACGCGCACCTGGAAACTAACCATACCATGTGACTCGGCACCTGGGCGTGGAGAAAGTCCCGAGATTTCCAGCAGACACTGTTTGGCGGAGGAGTTCCCGGCGTCGCGTTGTCTTTTTCGGTTAACCAAGTAGTCCGTTTTTCTGCGGAGTAGTGCCTTTTTTTTTTGTGAAGCTCCCTCGCAGGATGCGTGAGGAGAGTAAAATGTAAACTTGCTCACGGACGTCTTTCTTTTTTTTATATTGTTCAACAAAGGGGGGGGATTTCTTCAGCATTTGGACTGTTCACGCTTGTGCAACTCCTCTCTCTACTGCTTTTCTTCCAAGGTGAGTTCGGAGATGTGTCCCATCAGAGCAGGGTTAAGACTCTTTGCTTCACAGTTCAGACACGGTCAGAACCCCCCGGTGAATATTCAGCCAAGTTTTCTTCCTTTTTTAACCTGTTACATCTTTTATTATAAGGGCAGGGAAGCGTACACCATATATCCTACCAAGGAAGGTTGTTACATTTGCTTATTATACAGTTATTGTGGCGTATCAACGAACAACCAGAACACTCTCATAAAGAGAGTGAACTGCATTTTGGGGGGAGGAGATACTTTCGTTTTCTTACACTATTAAAACAGTTTCCACATTGCTGTCATTTTACAGCAATTGCGACCCTCAGGGTGCAAACTTAATGTACTTTTCTCAAACTCAACAGCTGATTGTTGGTAGGAAACGCAACTCCTGAAGACATTCTCCTCCCGCAGCCATGCGTTTCATCTCTGCATCTGTCCAGAGTCCCAAGGAGCCATCTGTCCCTCCCACACACACACACAGAGGCAATTTCAGTGAGAAATGGGCATGTGAACTGTGTTCCTCACCTCTGGACACTAGATTGTAGATCAACATCGGAGAAGACAGGAGTAGTAGTGAGCTATGCCTTCTGTTTGTTTTTCTTTTCTTTTTTTTTTTTTTGCTCTCTGTCTTGTCTCTC
>VUQH01083487.1:11048-58447 GCA_015106775.1 Etroplus canarensis
TTGTAGAGAGGTCTACTGTATGTAGGATGCTTCATCCCCTGGGGATTATTCTCATTAGATAACATTTTACAAGTGATCTCGTAGCAGGAATGGATTGGTGCTTGAAGAGGTGAAACATGAAGGCAGAAAAGGTGGTAGTAGTGGTGGCTGGATGGGTGTTAGAGCAGGGGGTCAGCCTCCAGTAGCCTGACTGCACAGGGATAAATGCCATCTGCTCACATGGACACACACAGGCAGTTAAAAACCAAGCTGCTTCCTTGTCCTTCCCCTTTTTCCACCAGCTCTCTCTTCTTTCTTTTTCTCCCTCTGCTCCACAGTGCTTCATTCAGTGTTTATCTCTTCTGCTCTGAATAAATAGAGACACCTTATCTGCACAGAGGAGAGTGGTGATAAATGTTTTCTTCTGCTCCCCGCAAGGGTGAAGAAGACAAGCGTACCGCGCTTCTTCATCATAGATGCTCTTTTCAGGACAACTGAATAGGAGACATTTCTCATTCAGGTCATGTTAGTGTTTCAGGATTCTACAAAACAATCCCGAAAGCTGAATGCAAGCTCATACCCTGTAATAGAACAGCAGAGAAAACAACAAACAAAGCAAGTATTTTCATGAGCCCCCTCTTATGGGTGATATGCTCCTAGCTTTGAAAACGAAACTTTATAATGTGATCCACTGTGTGTATTTTTGGATTTTATAAATAGCCTCTGTCCAGGTGAGAAACGGAGGTAGTGGACCAGTGCCCAGTGAGCACTCGGCTGTAAAGATCCTACATGTTTTGGGTGAGCTAAAGTTCATCCTGTAACTTTTGAGCGTTGCACACTTTTTGCTCATATTTTAAACTATGTCATCCTGGAATCGCACGCCAGTTTGGCAGCATTTTTTTAGGTCAAACGAATTTAAACTCATGCACAGTTGCTTTTGTTTCCTGTGGACTGGATTATTGACTTCTGACATTTTCATTTTAAAAACTAAAGCCATAATCCTCGTAAGCAACAAGCATTCCCATTCCTCCTGTCCGCAGCAAATTCCGCCTTAAACAAACTGAAACATGAAATGTGTATATGTCACAGGCTCATTGCAAGAGGTTCATTTCAGTTTACTAGTTAATCTCCTTTTTTTCCTGACCCTAATAAACATAGTTTGTAATCTGATCCATGAGTGCACTCCTGTGTCTGTTAGACCTACTTTTACTTTAAAAGGAAACTGTTGGATATTGTTTGAACGTTTTCTTCAGAACAGTCTTTTTAAATTGGTCATAAAATAGGTGTGGCTTGCATGAGAAAGATCCATATGCATTAGCTTGTTCCTCTTGCTTATCTAAAGTACACATAGGTTTCAGGGGAGCGTGGGCAAATGCTTGAAGGGTGTGTCAGCTTGGTAATAGTCAGCTAAAGAATCTGGGAAATAGAGATTTCCTTTAGATTGAAGATAGGCTCGTCTTTTCATGTCTGGGGATTATCCTGTGATGAAGGGACGTCATGCTGAGGTGGATTTCTGATCTTATCACCGCTGGGTTTAACAGCTGCCACCCTTGCCCTTGGTTTTCTTGGCCTTGTCCTTAACTATCTTCTCAACAGCTTTCCTGCTGTCTTGACCTGATTTTTTGGCGTTTGTACTCAGGAGGTCATGATACTAGAAATATAGTATTTGGTACCAATGCCAGTAAACTTCGTTGCTTATGACACATATAATATATAATATAATTTGAAAAAAGCTGTTTCAAAATAAACATACTTTACTAACACACAAACACATGAACAATAACGGTGATTGCCTGATAAAGTATCAGGCTATGGCTACTTTAGCCCACACAAGCTAATGTTAGCCTTTGCAAATAATGTTTTCTAAAACAGCTGAATGGTAAATGGTTTTCTTGTCTTAGTGTCCACCCCATTCACCCATTAATGTAGTGTGTTTTTTAAATTTATGTCACACACAGCGATTTGGGACTCAGTGTCGTACTGAAAGACACTTCAAAATGCAGCCATGAGAATCCAGTGATTCAACCACTTTAGGGTTAAGCAAACACGTGTTATATGTATTATGGTGTCAGAATTGAAACAGTTCACTCAGGATTTCTGTTTTTGAGCTTCTTTGAAAGTCACATCAGCCCTGCTGCTGTACAGATCATGGCACTGTTAACCCACATGTTGTTATTGTCTATAGGTACTCCTTTACCTATTGGAGATATAATTTATCTGACTTTCAGGAGCAGGACCACACCTCTTAAACACCCCTTCCAGCCACATAGCTATAAATACCATCATGACCTAATTCATGTCTTTTCATGTCTGTGTGGTTCACCCTCCCAACCTTTTCTCAGTTTTTCACCCCCTCATTGGTGCCATGGGGATCTGCACGGCCACTGCAGGTCCTCACAGAGGCCTTCCCAAAACTTCAGTCTCAGGCTCAGAGTATTCTACTTGTTTGCCACCCTCATCATAATTGTTCACTAATTCTAATTGGGGGTGTGGTCCCTGCTAGTAAATAGCATCTTTGATTGGTTAATTGGTACTTTTGGCTGCTCCCTTTTTTCACCCTCATATATGAATTTGGCATGGATTTCACACTGGATGCCCTTCGTGACCTAACCATTTCTTTTGTCCAGGCTTGAGATCAGCACTGGGAGTACACTGGCTGGTGTCAAATTGTTATATGTGAGGTGAATGTGTAAACTGCTACATTATGGCGACACTATCTATGGCATCTTTGATATCATCAGAAAACCAAGTCCTGTCACGTTTTATGAATGTTTGTATCAGCAATGATCTCAAAGTATTGTGGTTTTGGTATCATCCTACAACTCAACACTTGTCCTCTTCTCACATCCACTTGGAATCAAAATAACATGACACTTAACAGGTCTGATCATGGTAGTTTTCATCCTTACCCCCTTAGCAGCAGGCTATGAGATGGGCTTGGAGGAAGAAGACACCAAGGGACTCAAGTCCAACAGCCATGCATAGCGTTAAGTTCACGCTGTTCAAGCTGGTCTGCTTGCAGAGCAATTTCCAGATAATATAGTTAAGTACAGCTCAGTTTGGTGTAATTTTACCACTAAAACATCCATGACACTTCTTCAACGCAAGCTGTCTTTCATCCCATGTCAATGAGCAACCACGCCATGAAGTCAGTCTCTTGAGAAATTTTTTTCTCCACGCTACTGCCAGCTCATATTGGTTTTTCCAATTCCTGCCCACACTGGTTTTCATCTGTACTCACCTCTACCTTTAGCCAGTGTGGCTCTTCTTCCCCTTCTCTGTGCTTAGAGCATGAGTAAAAGGAACATGATGAATATTGTAAACCTGCTCACAGCTGAATGATTTACATAGGGAGGGGCCTCCCTTTCATTGCTTAGCTAAGAGGTTTTGGGCAGGATTCTTTACACTTGAATTGAGAGGTTCTATTATCCTTAAAGAGAGAGTGCATATATATATATAAGGTTTGCAGATCTAATCATATACTTGAAAAAGTTAGCCCAGAGGAAATCATGATCTCCATTGCTGTTCAGAGGGGATTTTTGGGAACAACAGTGGTATTGGCTGTCAGCAGCATTGCATAGATGAGGACTGAACCCAGTGATGGATAGAGAATACAGATGTCTCCCTCTTCTCACCAGCTTCCCTGTGGCACCTGATTTGACTGGTTGAAACTGACACGTAGTATCACAGAGGCTGTTGATGTGCCTGCTTACTAGAGGCATGTCAACCAGCCCACCTACTTAGGCCACTGGCAAAAGTTAACACCCAGTGAGTCATTTTGGCTGACAACACAGAGGAGGGTATCTAAAAATTTATCAGCAATGATGGCAGTGAGGGGTCACCTTGATTCATATCCTGGGAAATCTTAGTGAGATGCGTTCTTCTCAAGTTTGTATTGGCAGGAGAAAAGAGAGAACCAAGTTAATTTATTTTTTGCTTTGGTAATTGAGTCTGACACATACTGCTATCAAAAAAGTATCCATTTAAACACTTCAGAGGGAAGTCAGTCTTGCCTGCTTCAATCAGTTGGAATGTGACAGGCAATGTTTAGTCCAGCTCCCTAGCATTATGATGAAAAGGTGACTCCTATCTATCAAACGTTAAGATGAGACAACGCTTAATTCTGTGCAAATTGAGGTGGCTGTGCAGGATTTAGCAGCTTGTTGACATAGCTTTCTCAAAGAGCTCTAGGTTCAAAATGGACTTACAGAAACCTCGCAATAATGAAAACTGTGTAGAGCTACTTATACCATCTGTAATGCATTTTCACTGCACTTTTTGTTCTTGACTGAGAGTTACTCTGTGCTGAGTGCCATTTAATCCTAGCTAAGTCACCAGAGAGTGCAATTCATTTTTATCCATGTGAGTCATTTCACAGTTAATCCTCAAACTGACCATTTTACTCCCGCCAAGATCATTTTTAATTATCACCTCTGCTTTGCAGTTAAAATGACATCCTGCTGGTTTATGTTAATATGGTAGTTGCTGTCGAGTATTGGTCTTCTGTTTTTATTTTTGCATGTAGATTGGGCGATTAATTATGAAGTACCGAAAGTGAGCCTCAGCCAGAAATGGTGGGTGACAGATGCATTAGGGGTCACTGCACTGGCAGCAGCTGGAGATGAAGGTCACACCAACCTGAGAGGAAAGGGAGACGATAATGTAGCAAACTGAGGAAGACATAGAGGGATGGTCTGTGCAAGTGTAACTTAGTTAAAGAGATGAATAATCCATTTGAATCTAAGGAACTCACTTACGGAGTCTGCATACAACCTTTGCAGAAACTTGTGCAAACTTCTTTTTAAATGAATTGGGCTGTAAAATGAATTGGGAACTGGGTATATATAAAAATATATGATTTTTTGTTTAAAAAAGCTTCACAAAAATTAATTCTTCACTTAAGTTATTTACTCGCTGTGGGAAGTAATTAATTCCACTATTTATTACATTACTTTTGCTGCATTAAAATTACCTAAGATGTGCCGTCACACAGTATAGCATATTGTTAAACTTTACATATATCCACATATCACCACAAATCCCTGTCCTAATGAAGAGGATACACACAACAGCTTTCTTTAACTATTTGAGTCACATCACAAAACTGATGGCAAAGTTTGGGAGTACCACTTCAAGGAGAAGCAGTGTTTCTGCTGTAGAAATGGTCGCCATTTCTTCGCTATTTAAAGAGCCACGGATCATCTCTTTTTCTGTTACCTGTTGAAAATAAAACTTGACTGCTTGATTGGGGACAGCATACACTCCATTTAAGCATCACACTGTGTGAGGGGTCTTATGCTGTTACCTTGGTAGTTACCTGGAAAGATCTGATGTTGTGTTCTCAGCAGTGGAAAGTTGTTTCTGGTCTGGCTATAGTTTGCACTTTGCTGTCACGTGCCTGTCCAAATTCAAAGTAAGGTGCATCTGTCCACCACTCAAAGGTTGTAGATCGCTCTCTCATTTTTTCTAATCTTCCTCATAAACTGAGACGGTTGTTACATAAGCCTACACAAAAAGTCAAGCTTAATAATTATGCAGAAAACTGAATTGTTTTAATTGATACCAGTTTCATTAATAACTGTGATTACTGAATGTAGGAACTTGTTGAACATGTGAAAAACTTAAGTACACCCCATGATTTAAAAGCCTGTACAACCACTTTTAGCAGCAATAACTTAATAACTTAAAGTAATCATTTTCTGTATGACTTTCTCAGTCTCCCACATCATCATGGAGGAATTCTGGCCCACTCTGCTTTAAAATGTTGCTTGAGTTCAGTGAGTTTTGTGGGCATTTGTTTATGGGCCACTCTCTTAAGGCGTGTTGAGATCTGGATTTAGACTAGGTCATTGCATCGATTGCATAGATTTTTTTCTTTTTCAGCCGTTCTGTTGTAGATTTGCTGGTGTGCCTTCATTGTTCTGTTGCAATTTTGGCCAAGCTTTAGCAGTCGGACAGATGGCATCACATTTGACTCTAGGTATACAGAGGACTTCATGGTCCATTCAGTGACTGCAAGGTGCCCAGATCCTATAGCTGCAAAACAAGCCCAGCTCATCATGCTTCTCATCACCCGGCTTGACAGCTGGCATAAGGTGGTTGTGCTGTTATGCTGTATTTGGTTTTGGCCAAATGTGGCACTGCACATAATGGCAAAACATTTCTACTTTAGTCTCTTCTGTCCAAAGGCCATTGTTTCTCAGAAGGCTTGTGGTTTGTTGAGATGCAACTTTGCAAACCTAAGCAGTGTTGCCATAGCACTGCCTTTATAAAGAGAAGAGACTTTCTCCTATCAATGCTTCCAAACAAGCTATACTTGTTCAGCCTGTTTCTAACTGTAATGTCATGAACTTTTAACATTTAATGCACTAACTGAAGCATGTTTAATCTGAGATTTAGCTCTTGGAATTTTTGCAACTTCTCTGAGTATTGCATAGTCAGACCTTGGGGGTGAATTTGCTGGGACTTCCACTCCTGGGAAAATTATGGTATTGTAGTAACACAAATCTGAATGCTAACGATTAGCACAGTGCCACAACTGCTTTTAAAGAAACAGTCACACTTCGTGATGATCAGTTAATCAAGGTCATCTGATTAGGGTGTGCTTAGACTTCACAAGACTGAATAGATTCCTGTGAAAACTTTCTTTCACATGACTGCATACAGTTTTATTTTTTTAAACAGTGAATAAATGAATGGCTAAAAAAATTATGTTTATATATTTTCAAGTGGAATAAATTCTTGAATTTTATCAGAAGAAACAGGCATGTTGCACTTTATTTTTATTTACTTTATTTTATTTTATTTTTGGGGTTAGTTTAAGTTTATTTTAGTCTTTGTATTTATTTAGAATTTTATCATTAGAGTGTCTTAAAAATGAACTTAATTTATACTTAGATTAACTAGTGAGTGAAACCATATACTGTCCTTATTAGCTCTGGCATCCACTGCAAACCTGCTGGCAGGTGGAAGTGGACATGGGGGTGGCAGCACTGCTGGAGGTTGGGTGTCTGTCCCTTGGTTGTCTGTTTCAGTCAAAATATGAAAAAATCGAGATCTTTCAAATACCTGTGCTTGTTAGTGTGAGGCTTACAGGCCTCCTTTAACACCTACTTGCTGCTAGTGGTTATTCCTTAAAATAAAATATAATACTCAGTGACTTAAATGAATAAATGAAAGGGAGATAACTAATTACTGCATACATTTATTTAAAATCTACAATTTTCAACTGAACATTATGGAAATACAAGCAGTTTATGTGTCTACATATTCTGCAGTATCTGGATCTAAAGCTTTATCATAAGGCTGGGATCACATATATAGAGGCAAGGTTATCTGCCTTTTATTATATTTCATTCTGCAGTGGTATTATGAAAATTAAATCTTTTTGGTCAGTATCATGTCCTTGTCTCTGTTAAATGAGGTGGGTATCTTGGCCTTTCAGCTGCCTATGATCCAAGAGGGACCTATTAAAATCTGTTCATACAGCAATTGTTAAAGTTGCTGTGAATCTAGTTAAATGCCACTGACTCTGTTGCTTCTCATCTGTAAACTGACAGACCGTTTTACTGTGGCAGCAGTCTCAGCAACAGCAGTAATAATGCTGCCAGAGATACTGCTGTAACCTTAGGGACTGACGCTTTTTCTAGTAACCACTGGACATTAAAATTTGTAGACGCTAATCTGTGGTGGGATTTGCAAAGGTAACAATATTTTTAAAGATTTTTTTTATTGATCCGAATGGGGAAATTAGCTGCCCAGTGCAGCAGCAAAATGATTCTTGGGGGAAAAGATGAGTTGAACATAAGCACAAAAACATTCGGAGAGTCTGCTGGTGAGCTTTTTTATGTTTTGTTGCACACTTTTTTTGCAGTTCGGAGGGCATTAGCGTGAGTCAGGGCTTTACCTTGACTTTGACCTTGTTGCTTTCAGGTGTTGTGGTGGACTAAAGGCAGACCTGCAGCAGTGTAAACCACTAGTTTGGTGATGATATGCTGGAACATCAGTTGTTTATAATCAGCCAACCATGACCCTTATGTGGGGATAATCTGGAAGTACCCACTTCCTCTTAATATCACTCTTAATATCACTTCTTAGTTCTCTTTATCAGCAGTCTCTTTATCTTTCCTCTTTTGCTCCATAACTTTTTTCTCTGTAGGATCTTTTTTCAACTCTGTTCTTTGTCTTTTCTTACTCGGTGTGTCTGTAGTGTACGTGGTTATTAATCCTGGTGCTTCAAACCTGCCTGGGGCTTGGAGCTGTCTTCTGAAATGCAGATCTGTGGAGGTGTCATCATAGCTCTGTGTCTTGGGTGTCTTTGCTTGCCCCCCAGCCTCGCTCTCCTATTCACGCAGCCGTGATGACATGCATTATTCCTCACTGACTCATCTGGGCAGCCTCAAAGCTCCCCAGTTTTGTTTCCCCTCTCAACTTTTTCAGCAGAAAAGGAAGTAGTTAGCTATTTTATGCTGGTGTCTGCAAATCCCTTAGACATGGTATCTGCATTTCTCTACACTCACGTCTCTTTTGCAATATACAGACATGTGATGGTCACACAAATAACTTCTTCTTGTGTGGTTTATTTTTGTCCTGTGACACACCGTTTCCCAGTATTCCATTTTTGACAGATCATTGTTTACAGTTTGTCCACACTGTTTTCAGCCTCTGAAGCAAATGATAGGCCTCGGAGAAATGACATCAGAGTCGCAGCCACATGCCCTTGTAAGAATGCCAAAATATTTACAAGACCTCATAACACAGTAACCTACCACTCAGCCTCTGATTTATTCGGCCTGAAAGTTTTTAAACTCAGCCCTGTGGTTACTTCCATCTGCCGTAACTACGTCTGTTCTACGTCCCTTCTGAGCTTATCCCGCGTCACGTCCCTCATTGAAGCTGGGCTCTTTAATTACAGTCATTAGCCAGAGTAGATCTGCTGCTGGGGCTACAGAACCTTATTACCAAGACCTTGTCTCTTTCCTCCCCAAACAATGAAACAGTCTAATGCTGCTCTCTAGTGCGTTCTCTGAAAACAAGCTGTAGTTACACTGTTTACAGAAAACATTCTGCCAAATTGGATCCCCAAATCACACAAGTCTCACCAGGAGACTTTTCCCGTTCTACTCCTATCGTTTTTCAGTTGGATATGGAGGAGAAGCGTGCAGTTTTCCAATAACAGATGGATGTAAGGTGGGGTGTAAGAGATGCAGTCGCTTGTTTATTTGTAGAATGTTGCCGACTGCTGCCATGATCAGGCCAAAGTAGCCATTTAACTACCACTCCAGACCTCAATTAGGATCCCTCTGTAGTCCTCCATGTTGAGATCAGCAGTACACAGCCGTTGACATGTCTTTCCATCTCCCTTAGCCAATGTTTTTTTTCATTATATTTTTACCCAGGTTCTGTTCTGTTTCATTCCCAGTCCCTACTTCTGTCTGCTGTCAGCATGTCATCATGCATTCCTTTGTGTCATCTGTTTAATTAGTAATACGGAGTTGGTTTCCTCTTTGGGTAATGGAAAAAAACAAAGTCAGATCTTCATCCCACTGGGTGTTTATGCATCTCTCCACCTTCAGACTTACAGAAAACAAAACATTATCTCTCTTGAGCAGTGTGCTAAAACTACACATCTGTTCTCCACATGAAATATAAACAAACAAGTCCTAATCACTGAAAACCAGCAAGATTATTAAATATGATGTAATTACAAGTGATAAAGTGTCATTTTTTTCTCAATATGTAAAATCTGTTTAGACTGGATTCAAGTGACTTTGTGTTTCTTTCTTTTTTTATATTTGAAGAATCAGGTTAAGCTTTGGAAAAAGTGATCAGGTTCACAAAAAACTTCCCATCCCCCTGTTTGGTTCCTCATTCATGTGCATTAAGGAAGTGTTGATTTTTAAATGACATAGCCTTGTGCTAGAATACAGTTCTACCTTTAGTCTAATGGAGCACCTCATGTTGGCTGATGTTGATGCTGATAACAGAACACGAGCTAAGCTAGACCCCATATTTCAGAAGGAGCAGCAGACCACCCGTGGAGCTCAGACAAATAAAAATCCCATTTCCTCTTTTTCCATTGGTGGTATTAAGAGCTGAGGATTGTGTTGTTGCCTGAGTGCCAATGAAAAAGCCACTCAGTGTGTGAGCAGTTAAAGCCCTCTCAGCGCAGCAAGGATGAGGCTTTCCTTCTGTATGCATCACCCTAGCCAGCTTGATCGATTCACTGTTTGCTCTGTCTTGTCTAAGTGTGAGCTCACACTGCCCACTCTGCCCACAGAAAATAATTCAGACTTTGACCAGGGCTGACTGCCTCCCCTGGTTTCCCCAGCACACACGCACTTACACACATAAACAAATGTATACATGTATAGTGAGTCCACACACAGTCTGTCTTTCAGCCTCAGGGAGCTGGGTAGCCCAGGCATGGATCCATAAATTCCTCATAACACAATCTGTTGCCTGATCAATAATTCAATTCTATCTGTGAGCAAGCATGTCTGGATCCAATCTCACCTGCACCTCCCTTGGCCTTCTCTTAACAAGGTGGGTGTTGTGTCCTTGTGCTGGGTTCAGCTTATGTCTGTGTGGGTCTGTGTGCTCTTGTGTGTGCTGATTAGCAGGCTTTACTTAGTTCTCAGGCAGTGGTTATTCTGGTTCATCTTTGTGTATCCACTTCCTCAGTGCATGGTTGCACACGCATGAGAGCCCTTGGCCATAGTGGATTACAGAGGGTTCATTATTTCAACATCGCATGTGTCTTTGTGCCCATACTGTGTGTCGATGTGAAACTGTTCGTCCAGAGTTGGCAAAGTTGATGCGTTTGTGTGTGGATGTGTGTTTCTGAGCTTATGCATGATCTGTCTCGCCCTCCAGGTGGCTAGACAAATCAAAGGCATGGATCTCATTAAAAGGTATAGAGCCTGCAGAGAGGTCAGTGGCTAACTTCTCTGATTAGTTGGATCCGATGGGCTGCCTGGGTACTGTGTTTGCCACCAGGGGAGTTTGAGAGGACACCTCATCAACATGTGTCTCATCCCTCTAAAAAGTCCACACCTGGCAGGTGTTGTGCCCAACAGTTTCTCAGTGCAGGCCTCATCTGACAGGGTCAAGGACAACCCACAAGGGCATGAGTTTACTCCCAGCTCCCATCACCTGGCCCTCTCTATCTCCCCTACTTTCCATCATAGCCTAATGGGTTGCCTAATTCCAGTGCTGTGCTTATCCCTTTTTGAGTGTTTTATCAAAGGCCACATTCAGTTTCCATTCCAGTGACAGCCTCTCTAGCTGCATATCAAGCTGCACCAATAGCGCGACAAACAGCTTTCAGGGTCGTTAGTGACTTGTTCCAGGGCTCGGTCTCCTATCAAAGCCAGTGACCATGAACCAGGGATGACTTTGAGCCAAGGGCAAAGTGTGCGTGTGCGTGTAGCTTTGAGTTAGAGGGATGGGAGGTGTCTGAAGGTTGCCTGACTATAGACAGCTACTTCCTTTCTTTGAATGTTCTTTCTCTTTACACTTGCTGTCTCGTCCCCTGTGTGCCTCTCAGTTTAATGTGTTTCCAGATAAAACAACAGCAGCAAACTTCCGCTTTGTTTCTCTCTCGCTTTCTTTTGCTGATAACGACGCTATCTAAAAGTAGGCCCTGGCAGCACTCCCTGTCTATTCATTTCACCCCACGTACCCCCTAACCTCACCTACTTCTCTCTACTGGTATGGTAGGGTTTATTGTATGTAATCAGTAGATGGGGGATTGGGGTGGAGTGGGGTGGGTGTTTGTTCCCTTTTCTTTTCTGGACTGACAGAGGAGGTGGTGGGAGCAATTGCGGATGAAGGGGACTGGCGCATATGTGCTGACTGTCACTTCCATTAAGTGTGCTCTCCTCAACCACCTCCCGTATTTGCCCAGTACCAGCTCTAAGTAAGCCCCTTTTGTTCAGTGTCCAACCTTTGTAATCCACAAGCCCCTCAACCCTAAACATTTCCTACATAAGGATTTAGTAAGGATTTGGAACATTTTTTGAGTTTTTCCTTTTTATATATAAAATAAGATCACAGTTGCCTATACACTGTGTATGGCTTCCACTGCCTTTCTCTTCCCCGTGTTTGTCCCTCTCAGGCGCAATCTGTTAATAAAACTTGACATTTACTGGAGAAAACAAATGAAAGTGCTTGGACTGGGGATTGTCTCGTATAAAAACTGCATTCCCATTTTTGTGTTTGTTTACATATCAATGAACGGCCTGATCCCTGGACAACAGTGCGCTGTCAAAAAATGAGGTCCTCTAAGGAATTTGGTATAACGCTGTGCAAGTGCCTTTTCTAAAGGGCAGTGCTGCGCCTCTGGTTGTCAATGTCTGTTTAGCAGAATAATCAGTATTTTAATTAACAAATCTCAGTTCAGAATATCAATTATAGTTTTCCTTTATCTGCAGTCATGTCACACCAAGAAACAATTACAACTGATTGTGAGTTTATATTGTCTTTGGCTGAGGATAATTAGTTACTTTTTGCTTATAAATCAAGTTTTTTTCATAAATATCTTCCAGTCCTCCCCTCTGCTCTCATTTGCAATTTCTTGTACTATTTAATACTAATGAGTGTTTTTATGCTTCTCTTCCCCTTAAAGCGTGAGTTTGTGAGAGTCAGCGAGTCTGTCTTGAGTGTGTTCTATTTCAGCAAAACGGCAATGTGTTTGTGTTCAGAGCCTTAGGGTCCTGCATTTTCTCTCAGTTTCATCCCAGTCCAGACACGCTCTGCGCTCTGGTATGACAAACATCTCCATGATGCTCTCACAGACTAGAGCTGAGCCATGATGGAACACAATCACCCCTGTGCACACATACTTCGTTCAATCACATTTTCTTACACAATCCCAGTTGAACTTAACCCACTTGCTTTCTGTATGTTTTTCTCTAGTTGTTAAACATCTTCCCACAAACATTCTCTCAAATGTCCTGTGAGTCTGAGAATACCAGCCTCTGAGGTTCTTCTTCTTCTTTGGGTGAGGTAATGACATGGTTGTAGCCCTCACTGTGGTCTCTGTGAAACAACAGATCTGCTTTATAACCGCACCTCTCTGTCTGTTTGTGTGGTGGGATGGAGTGTGTTCTCTTCTCTGGAGGGATGCCATCAGACCGCAGTCACACTGCCATCACTGCTAGCCTTCGGTAGCAGGTTATTTGGTTTCACCTCACCTCACCTCTTTTCTTTTCTATTGTATCTCTTTTTTCTTGCTTGTCTGACAGAAACAGTCCTTGTGTTTTCACTTCTTTCCCATGTTTGGAAATAATTTGTCACGCTTTATTGTCTATGAGATATGACAAGGGTGTAGTTCTTTTTCAGTTACTGCAGAGTAGTTTGGATTTGCCAGTTGGCCCGTCCAGAGTGGGTAAAGGGTGCAGTGGAACCAATTATAGCAATGGGTTTTGTGCGCAGTAAGCGTAGCATGGCTGTAGTGGTTGTGATGGGTTTTTAATGGGACTGAACCACAGTCACAGATGTAAAGGCTTGTTGTTTTTGGTGATTGCAATGGTCAGTGTGTAACAGTTATGCCAGCAGAGCACAGTCTACTTTATTCTGTGACTGATTGTTAAGATCAAGCAACACTCCAAGCCAGATGGTTTTCACCAGAGATTTTAAGTCACTTGTTTGTTCCATTGATTTATAATTGAAATGAGAGTTGTACTGCCAAGAATTTTGCAAAACCTGGAAAGAAAGACTTGTGCTGTTGGGGTTAAGTGCCTGTGCCTCCATCTGTTAGGAACATTGCTCTCAAGCTTTGTTTGGTAGTTATATCCAAGCACTAAATGGAAAAAGAGAATTAAATAACCTGAGTTTTCATTTCCTTCACTCATAATTGATGCACTAATTGCATGCTTCTTCCCAGTAGGGGTTGTAGGCAAAAAGTCATCCCATTGAAAGTATTCTTAGGATGTTATCTTTTGAGTAATGAAAGTGTCCCTTCTCCAGAGCCAATGTGTGATTGTGCATCTTGCTAGGGGCTGTATGGTAAATGATATGGCTAGGGCCATTAGCTAGATCTTTGTCTGTTCATACTGCTGGCTCCTCCTGATAGCTAAAGAGTTTTCTGCTTATTAACCATACTGTCATATGCTCTTTTGTAAAGATGCACATTAATCTTAATGCATGCTGGTACATTAAAATTCTTTCCAGCAGCACACACCGAACCACAAGAGGCTTGATCAGCTAAGAAACGAACAAGAGAATGCCAGTTCACTAGTTTTTGCTTAGCTCAGTGTAGACCATCGAAGAAGTGATTTGTATTCGTGCTGCCTTGTGGTCCCCTGCCCTGTTTGCACTAACCAATCTGGACAGGGGGTTGTTATCAGAAGGCCTGAATGAAACAGCTGCCTTGCACTCCTCACCATGGCTCTGTTCAAGTCCTTCTACGCCTTTGAAAATGTCAGGTTCTGCCCATTGTGTCAGACACACTGCTTGCTAATGGCTCCTGGCTCTGATCCAACCTTATCCCACATTCTGAACCTGGCTTTGGTTGCATCAGGCCCCTCTCACAACTAGGAGACATACCTGGATCATGCCAGCCAGCAGCCAGCCTCTGCTGGGAAAATAGCTTTCCACAATGGTTGAGGTATTCAGAGGATAAACCCAAACTCATGGATAGATCGGGGTGGAGGGGGTGCCCAGGACCTGCCACTGCTTACACATGACAAGAGGGTTTCAGCAATGCCCTCGGGGTAAGCGACACTGGATTTTTCACTTCACAAACTTGCCTAGTCACATTGAAATAGCTATTTCTACTGTTTTGGCTCTGCCCTCTCCCTGCCCTTGACTCTAGAAGCTGCTATTGAAATCAAGTGCACGTACAGACTTGTCAGCTCCATGTAGCTGCTAGCAGCTAGCCTAAGTACATCACCCTTATCTGTGATGTCACTTGCTTCCTCCCTTGTCCATGCATGTCTGAGCCAGGTCATAAGCCACACTTCCCCCTCCCTAGACCTGTCTGTTTGGTTGTAATGCAGCCTAAGCCTCATGTTGAGAAGGGCATTAGCCTATATTTGTGGGCATGGGCGCTTTGTCATCCAGACTTGCGAATGGCTGCTCCAGATGGGTGATTAGTCACTACTCTGTATGTGTGTGCAGAGACTGTGATAGAACCGCTGGTGTGTGTATGTGACCTAAGATTGGTTTGATTACAAGGGGATGAGACCGACAGCCTAAATGAAGATGAAACACAGGTGCTTGCATTGCTTCATGTCATGCGCTTCTGTACGTGCACTTGTGCACAGATGTGTGACTGTGTGTTTATCATCTAATGGCTCCACCCTAGCCCAGTATAAAACCCCCTCCACCCCAACACATATCCCCAATGCAATCTTATCACTACCTCTGACTCGGCTAGCCAGGCTTCCATCAGCAATTTGGAGTGCAGCTCTTATGCCTGTAGGCTGCTGTAATGATAGCTTTTGCGAAAAATAAGCCCAGCTGTTTGCTCACAAAGTATGAGAATGAAAAGTGGAGAGGAGGAAGAGGAGGAGGATGAAAGCGTCACCAGCCTTCTATTGTACAGCTGCAGTCTCATGCAACTCATAAAGCAAACCTAACAAAAGCAAGAACACGTGCACTATGAAAGATTAATTGGTTGCTGTTAGTGCTCTCATCATCACCTGCAGCAGAAAAGGTAGGGGATTCAGAAAAATGTGTTGCCTGGTGCGGGTGAAGGTAATAAGGCACAAGGGAGAAAGCAGTTTTTCTCTCTCTGGCCGCTGCCTGACAAAAAAAGTGAAACATGCCAAAATTAGAAATTTTGTGTTCACCTGGTGTAGTTAGCTGGGTGACAGTCTCATCAGCTGGAAATGATTATACAGTAGACATAGTTAACAGCCTATTTAGATGTTGTGTGCGTGTGCATGCATGCTTGTTTCAGCGTGCTCACAAGTGTGTGTGCAAATGTGTTACATTGTGGGTGTGTGGTACACCACTGTCCAGACACATCTGCCTGGCTTTAATTAGTTTTGGCTGGCACAGGGACCAACCAGTCTCTCTGGTGTTTAATAACAGCCTAGACAGTAGGCATTTATCAAGGTCTGAATACAGCTGAAGGATCATTTGGCCAAATAACTTTAAAGTGATTATATTCTTTTTATTTTCTGAAGCTGCTTGCAAAGAAGTTCCTGTTTTCCCTGCATGCCAGGGCATGTTGAAACACAAATCATCTCTGCTGTGCATATTTTGGCTCTCTTTCAGTCCCTCTCTTCATCTATTTTCCCCTTTGCTCTCTTCTCAGTTTTCTTTTTTTGTCAGTCATTATATTAATATGTCATGTCTCTGACCCAAATTTCCAGGCCCTTGAGTTCTTTCAGGGTTCTTCCTCTGCCTCACTCCTCCTGCTTTTTTGATCAGAGCCATGTAGTGAAAGTCTCTCTGCCAAACAGAGAATGACGGAGGCTGTATTTCGTTGTCTCCTCATTGGTCTGTGGGCACAAACAGACCAGTTCTTCACAGTTTCCACTCCTGACTATGGTGGTTTCTAATCAGGGTTTAAGACTTTTGCTGATGAATCAAAATGCAACAGACTGACAGACACAGTCCCCTCCCCAATGCTCCCCCTCCATCCCATCCCTTCAAATTTGTGAATGTTACCTGATGTGACTTATTTGTCAGCTCCCTCCCAGGTCTTCACTTTCAATCTACTTGCCCCCGCCACCTGATCCCTCCCTCCTTTTGTTGTGCCAGTGCCAGCAGAGCTGAAGACACTGCTTTGTGTGTATGTGAGTGGGTAGAGGCTCTGAAGAAGCAGAAACTTAACTGAGCAGAGCTGAGGCACATACAGGTGCAGCTTTTCTTGCTGCCAGAGGGATAGCTGTCAAGGTCTCTTCATCCTGGCCTGCTTTTGTTCATGTCATCCCTACTGTGGTCTTTGTATGTCTAACTCTAGTTTTTCTCAGGTCAAGCTAAGCACTATTACAGGACAGGGTGGTCCCAAGAGGCGTAGTGCCCACAGGGAGCATCCCTGCAGCTGTTCCTCCAGCTGTTGCTGATCAGTCTTTAACTTCTGTGCTTTGGTCTTGTATGTATATTGTTTTTGTTATTATCTCAGACTTACTATAAGGACAAGTTCCCCATAAGGGATAATAAAGATTTCTACTATTACTGTAATATATTGCATGCCGGAAGGTGCCTACAAAAATATGGTGAGGAATTCAAAAGCAGTAGAAGCAGCAGCTAACATTGCCCCCGAGCCCCACTTGCAAGTTGAACGAATGCAAATGGAGTTTCTTTTTTTTAAATAAGGCAGAGTTCTCTGGCTATAATAGTCTGCATTCCTAGCACAGTGCTGTATAGGCTGATATTGCCTCATTCAATTCCACACCAACTTCCTTTTTGGGTGGGATTGGCTGTCTGATTCCTTCCTCAGTCAGCTCACTGAGGGAGATTGCTTTGATTTTGGGGCCGACTTGACCAGATTAAATAGAAGCGGTCCAGACCGTGTGGACGGATGGCTCCCAGCCATCTTCTCATTTGTGTTTCTCATTGTCGCTTGCAGCTCCCCTCCATTTTTGTTCTCTCCCCTTCCCTTTGTTTGTCTCATGCTTCTGCTCAGTATCTGGCCAACGATTGATAAGACCCAATCCCTGACAATGCTTGGCACACAGCACAGGATCGGTGGCAGTGGTGCTCATGCATTGTGGCGAGTGTGTGTCTGTTCAAGCTTTAGGAAGGAGATGGGATGTGTCTCACGTCATTGTTTATCTACCTTTACACTTCCAGATGGCGCTCAGCAGAAAGAATGTGGTTCTTGACACACTCTCTTTCTATGCCTCTCTCTTTCCTCACTCCATCTCGTCCTCTCCCGTGGCTCATTCCTGTGTATGGACTTGGTTTCAGGTCCAGAACACGCAGCATGAGGTGTAGGAAGTAGGTGGTGAGAGGTGCCAAGAAGGCAGACTGGGACTTGAGAGGGAGCCATAGAAAGTCAGGTGGTAGTCTAAGTGTGTGTTAAGACTTGGTGTGAGAGCATATGTGCTAGTAATTGTACCTCTGAGACTGCACTTGATGAGTATTTATGAATCTGAGTCACAATGCAAAAGTGTGACGACACATTTTTTTTTTTCATTTTTCTGAGGGTCATTGAATCATAAAAATCTTGTTTCAGGCAACAATTGAGTCGGCTAGTCCCAGTCCTCTTGGTCATCTGAATTGATGGACGGTCAATTCCAGCAGCGGGAGATAATCACAGCGTGTCAGACTTCACTGATCCAAACTCTTATCTCTGTCTGCCCGCTGCCAGCATGCCACGAATGACCACAGGGACACACATTTCTCTTTATTGTTCCAAATCCCCAAGGAAGAGAATGTTTTTTTGTGTACTGAATTTAGCCTTACCCTCTTGCTCATCCTCTGCTGGATGAACACATTCACCTGGAGTGTACCTTCACCACATGGGTACTTCAACAAGACTTGTCTTGTGGTTTTGAAAGTGAATGTACTTATCACAAGGCAGTTCTGTCAAGAGGTTCCCCCCCCCATTTTTGCCTGCTGCCTTTTAGATGAGTTATGCACTGTCTGAAGTGGCTGATGATAAGCCTTTTTTCTTCCTGGTATGAATCTTGCACAGTAACATGTCAATAGTAACAGTTTTGGCTCTGGCATTGTCCAATGGCACTATAAGGCACTTTTAAAAAATCTTTTAAAGTCCCACTGCCTTCACTAGCAAGCATGATCAAATAAGATTATCTCTTCTGAGTGTTTATTGCAACAATGGACTTGGACCAAAGTCTTGTTCTTTGCATCCGCCCTGCCACCCAAAGGTCTTTTGAGGGGCTATTTTTCCCCAAGTGAGAGGTGCTAATTGTGGCCTAATGGCGAGCTGTTATAGCTTAGAGTGGTAAAAAGCAGCCGGTCCGTGAGGCTTGCTCCCTTTCCTGTGCAGGCTGATTACGCTGTCTAGTTAATGCACCCTCCTTAGATACAAATGGAGGGTGGTTATTGCATCAGGAGAGACAGTCAGCCTGTCAAAATCGCCCTCTCTAACAGTCAAGAGAGAGAGATAAAGAGAGATGGAAAAGAGTGAGAGAGAATATATTCTGGAGAGCCAATTTGACTGAGGGGATAGAAGCGTGGTAGTGCAATTATGAAATATAGCTTTCTGTTTCAATTATGACCTTTTCTCTACAGACTATATATAGGCTAGTGTAAATGATTTAGAGAATGATCCACACTGTCCTATACATGATGACCTATGAATTCCTACGGAGAAGCCAGACAGTTTCCAGTAAAAATGTTGGAAACAACTGGTGAGACACTGGAGAAAGACAGCAGTCAAAGACTATAGACACAACTTTTCCTAGATGTTGTCCTTGCGCTGCTGTTAGTCACTTCCAGTCTTCTCTACTTGGTACGTGTGTGTGGGAGTTCATGCCTGCATGTTTCTGCTGGAATTCCACAGATAGAAACAGGGCACAGGTGTGTGGGTTGTTTTTCCTTTTACCATAATTAATCACCAGAGGATCACATGATTGTTTCACCCCAAGATTCATTTTCACAAAAAACAATCTCCCTCAGCACAACTTTTGCTTCAAGTCACACATGAAAGCCCAATGAAACATGGCCTCAGCACTGCTGCCAGTTGTGCAAAACACCCACACTGGCTGCTTTGCTGCTTACTGTTCATCTGTCTGGATAGATACTCAGAGGTGTTACAAACCAGCTGCTCCTACAGCAGCTATGTCAAAGTTGAGGGGAAAATGGGGACAGAAGCGGAAGAATTCCATCCTGATCTGCTAATAATAGAAACAGACGGTAGTGGAATGCTAAGCTATGTACCATAAAACATGCTTCTTTTTAAAGCATACATTAAAATATTTATGTTTAATCAATAGAAGCTATTGAATTAAACTGAAGTGAGTTTACATACTCGTAAGCCCATGAGTAAGTACTTCTATTTAAGTCTGTTTTGTACACACCAGAAATACAGTACTGAAAAGTCTGCCTAAATGTATGTAAATCATCTTTTTATTTTTTGCACTTCCAAAAAAAATGAACTGATGGGCTTGATTATATGTACACCAAAAAATCAATGTGGGCTACAAGAAAGTATTTGTATTTTGCTATTAATCAGTAAATTCCTTGCATAATGTATTGAGATTGAGTTTTGTAGTGATGAGCTTTTTTTTTAGTCTGACTCCCTGCTTGAAAACACTGTGTAAAGCACTAATGTTGCCAGGTTGAATTCTAGCATCATTCCATGGCATTATTAGGTGCCTCTCTGAATATCAAGGAATTCTATGGCAATCAACATTGCACAACTTTTGAATAAACATTAATTCATTCATGATACACTGAACCATTTGCCATGGTAATAATACATATTTAAATGCATATTTTCTTTTTTGTGGTGGTCAACTTGTGGTATGTATATCTTTAATATTTACAATAAAACAAATTTTGGACTTAATAGTTGTCAAAATTGCTCACATATACACAGTTCCATCATACTATCAGTTAGGGAACTCGTCCTCATTGGTGCCAGTGCACAGCCAGGCCTGGCTCTACTCTCTTATTATCATGATTGCATGCAAAAGGTGGCTTGATGCTGAGTGCATTCACTGCCTGACAGCTTCATAAAGCAGCTACTGATATTTCCCGCTGGGGCCCTCATGAGTGGCAGAGAGCAGTGAATCACCTCTGGACTTTGCTCTCTGAAGTGAATATAGTTCTGTCGATAGAGGGAAAAAAAAGGGCAGGAAAGATGGTGGGATAAACAAAATGGCTGCCAAACAATTGAATGTGTTGAATGCCTTGTTGAGAGGTTGTACAGAAAGTAATAAGGTTAGACTATGTAGTAGTTTCACTGTCACTCAGTTTGGTTTTGATGGGTTATTATGAGTGCCCGTTGTGAGTAGGCACCTACATAATGAGGCAGCCTGGTTTAATGCAGACCACCTTTAGCCTCTTGCAACATCTGCCTGTCTTCCAATAATCTCCTTCATTTTTCCCCTCCTCACTGAGAAGTAGGGAAGTAATGCTACCTCTGGACCATTTACTGAGCATAATCCAACATCTGTCTTGCTCATGTCTCTGGTTTTGGCATTAAAACATTCATTCCTTTCCCCAGTCTTGTCTCCATCTTCCACCCCCTCCGGTAGCCGTCACAGCCGCTGAACGATTTCCTCTCACTGGGAGGCTCCTCCAAGTCACTGTGGCAGTGTCAGATGAGGCTCCTATTTAAGCTCATTAAATGTTTCCAAGAGAATAGGAAATCAATGGTGCATACCGTTGCGCGAGAACTTTCTCTTAATTTAATTTCCCCTCCCCCTTATCTATTTGCACATCTCTCTCTTTCTTTTTTTCCTATCATTTATGCTTGTTCTTTCCAGCTTGTCATTCTCCTTTAAGCTGTGGAGGTGGAGATGTGTGAGGTGAAGTGTTGGGGAAAAAGCAGAAACGGTTGCCTTCAGAAACTATTTCGGACTTGTATTTGTGACAAGCACCATGGTGTGAGGCTGTCCAGACTTTTCAGTTTTTAGCACTCACCACACAAAGCACAATCAGCTTGAAAGTTTTGTGCACACTGACCTGCCCTGGAGTTTTAGCTTTTGTTTCAGTCCATGCTGTTAAGGGAATAGGTTGCGATCAGAGCATAATGTTGCAGTGAAAAGCTTTTGGGGAGCATAGCATGGTGACATTCTGGATTGAGTTGACTCCAGTTTAAAATTACTCCCACCTCATGCTTGCTTACTTCCTGTTTTGACTTTCATTCATCATCTCCTATTTTGTTCATCTGTATCATTTCCTTGTAACAAGTTTTTCTTCGAGTTAGGCTAGTGTTTTAATGTGTTTGTGTACATGCTTGTGAGTCCTCGTGAGTACATGTCTGGCAGGGCTTTGTACTGTTTGAAACAATGCCTGCGGGCTGGTCCCACACCTTCTCTGGATCTCCGATAATTGCTCTTTTGGGGCCTTGTCTCTGGCTGTGAGCCCGTCTCCATCACTCTCTCTCTGTCTTTCTCCCTCGCTCTTTGGCCTCCTCCCTTCTTTTTTGCCCTCACTCCCTCTTTTCTCTCCCTGCATGGCTCATTATAGCTGATCCCCACCTGCCCAATGTGGAAATTCTCTGCAACAGACACACACACGTGCACACACATACACACACACACACACACACAGACACACAGAGCAACTCAGCAGTTTTTTAGAGCTGCCTGTCACTCGGTAGGGTTCTGTGCTATCTGCTATAAAACAGCTTTACTGATACTGTTTGGCCAAAAAATGGAAACAATCGTGCTGTCACATTTTTCCTTCTGTTGCTGAAAACAGACAGTTTCTCATCTTTGTTGTGGCTGTCAGAACACCATTTTTCATAAAACCCTGGCCCTTCAACCTTAGCGTCTGACTTTGTATACACTAGCTTCAGCCACATGTTCTTAACCACAGGCCTTTTCCATTTCCATTCCTGCCTTCCCTTCTGTCTGTCACCCAGCAGCCCCTCCATGCCTGTTCCCAGGCTAGGGGGCTTACTTTGAAGGATAATGGATGTGGCCAGTTGCAGCTGCTCAGCAGCCGGGCACTATCATAGGAGTTATCTAAGGGCCTGAGAGTGGCCTGTGATGAATGGCTGGGAGCTGTGTGTCTCCAACGATCAATAAGCCACTAGCACCCAGATGAGCTAGATGCCCCTTCACTCTCCGCTTTCCCCTATCTACACATATATCTCCCACTCATAATCTCTGACTGTGTTTGTGAACTTTTTTCTCCAATTCATGGCTTGAATTGGGCCATTGATCTTTTATCCTTGGCTTGTTTTAAATAAAGGGCCAGTATCTTCTCTCTACTCAAGCATGCAAGCTTTCTGACAGCAGTTATTGCTCCAATAGTGGCAAAGCTCACAAACATTACTTTAGCCTGATTGAAGGCCCGTAATCTGAGAGGGAGAGCAGAGAAAATGAAGGAGAGCATGTATGAAGCTTCTACCCCCCACTCTGTTGTGCTGCTGCGGTATCCATTGCAAGGATGATGCAAACAGAGGTCCCATGTGGTTGTACACATTTGTAATGCAGACAACCACACACATACACCAAGCAGTCTAGCTGCCAGGGCTCATTGAGCGCAACCTGTCCCAAAGCACCTTAAAAGCCCCACCCTCATTGAATTGTCTCAGTGTTGTGCACACATTTATGGGATGTCTCTGCAGACCACCAAAGTGTGTAAATTTATATTTCTGTAGCAGAACATCAGGTTCATCATAGTTGCTGTATGTGTTAATATTTTATCTGCATTTTTTCACATTGCTGGTTAGAAATTTGCAATGAAAAGAGACAACTGGAAATCTCTCTCTCTTTCTCTTTCTCACCTGCAGGGACTTTTAGTTGTCTGTATCCTCTCTCCCTTCTTTCACTACCCTCTCCTTCTCTCCCCGTTCTAGCTCTGATCTGTTGTCTGATTTGCTGTTGTCACAAAGAGCAGATTCTCAGCTTGGTAATTGCATGTCTCCTGGCCACCACACCTGTTGCTGTCAAGGCAGCGGTGTGGGAGAGAGGGGAGAGCTACGCCCTCTGGCCTCTATATCTCTGACTCCCTTACTGCCACCTTTGTTGCAGATGTAAGCCCCAGGGACTTGGGAGTGTGAATTGGCCAATGTCTACATGTGTGGTATAGGGTTCTCTGATTGTGTTTATCTGTAACCTTGAGCTTCACCTCTAGCACGTGTGTTCGTGCAAATGCATGTGTGTATCTTCTCAAACCTGGCCAGTGCTGACAGTTTACTCTCTCACCCACTAATCCTCTCCACCTCCTCTCCTCTCTCCCCTTATCCAGAGCCCAGACCCTTAATGAAGCTGGGGGTCAGTAGTGGTGTACGGCTAATTGGCCAAGTTCGCCCGGGGCTCCGGCTGCCTGTGATTGAAGTGTCCAGCAAGTGCCGACTGTGCAGCCACTGCTGCACCCTACTCTGTTTCACTCCAACAGCCAAGGCTCTCACTGCACCCCTGTCGGCCTCTCCCTAGTGAGTAGCACCCGAGGTCATTTTTTTCTCTTACACTCCCAATGCTTTGTCCAGTTTTCTCTGTTCTTGTACTAGTTTTGTGCAAAAGAATATTATTATGTTCTGCCTATTCTGGATCACCAGTCCTGCATGCCATACCATGTATTTTACATTTTTCTCACAAAGATTTAAGTTTCTGTCTATGTGTCTGGTGTCTATGTTTGTGTTTTTTTATTGCTAGAATTTCATTCCCACACTTTATCCCAACATTTTCTCAATTTCCTTGGCTTACATGGCCCTCACACTCTTTGACCTCATTTGCCACAGTGGGATTTGGGCAATTACCATGGTCCCCCACTGGCCAGCAGCCAGAATTAAAAAAAAGAACTTCCAGCCCCTATTTCAATCAGGATGAGCCCAACAGTCCAAGTTCTAGCAAAGCTGTAGCTCAGTATTTTGAGTTCACAGGAGTGGTTGGAAGCAATGGAATAGGGGGATTTCTAATTAGTTGAGCCTCCTATTTGTAGTCATTAAGGCCTTCCTGACTCCTATTGTTTGGCTGTCAGTACAAGAGCAGAGGTAGGAAGTGCTTGTGAGCTCAGTGATGAAGTCTGAGCATAAAGGGGGTACAGGGCACAGAGAAGGCATTGAGGCAATAGCTCTGCTACTGAGCAGATAGTTGTCCATCTCACCTGGGAGATGTGCAGGCAATGCCCCCCCCCCCAAGTGCCACAGTACACCAGTGAAATCACTTTTTGGTTATTGTGTTCACAGAAGTGGAACATTGCTTGCTAGTAAATGGTCAACACTGCGTGTTTATGTGTCAGGAAACAATGGTCCAATTATAAGTCAAGTCTTAGCCTACAAGTTGGGATAAGTTATATTCTGTCAAAACTTTATTTGCACACCACCAGGTTTCTCTGCTGGTTTATTAAAGAATGCAAGTGATTAGATCTGCTTCTAGGCTCATTAAATGAATATCCCCAGTAATTAAATGGTGTAACAATATTTTTGGATAGATGAGGGAAAAATGTATCTCTTCATATTCGATTTAAGTGAAGAAAAAAAAGTACAGTCTTCGCGACTCATTCTGTTGATACAATAAATGAAAGGGTGAGTAATATTAACATGCAATTTCATATGACATATTTGCATTTTATTATTGTTTCTTCCTAAATGATTTCTGTTGTGTGTTTTAAATCCCAAAACTTCCACAAAGCCTCAGAATTTGCAGGGTTTTTTAGGGTGTTACACTTGTCCATCTGTGGAGTGTTTAATATGACAGATGACTACTTTGCTCGCTCATCTTCTTCGTAATCAGTTGTTTTCTTAGGTCATAACTCTTGTGCTCCACTTTCCCTTACAGCATGCCTGCCAGCCTGCCCACTGGTGTTAAAGATAAACAAAATATGGCTCATTTGAAATGTAGGCTACCCCAGGTGGTTGTTTGGACTGTGCTGAATTATTAGAACTTTGGTGGAGAGATGGCTTTGCTTGAAGTACTTAAGCTACAGTTGTGATCCCAAATACAGCACATTAAACAGACTTTTTATTTCTGCAGTTTTCACAGTTTTTATCCCTTTGTTGTTGACACACTTTGTCTCATATCCCAAAAGATGGTGTGAATATCATGGTAATGACATGCTTTTTGGTATCCATGAGGATTAGGAGGTGTCAATCATTTTTCCCACAAGGCTTTGCCGTGGCATAACATGGGAGCAAAGAGATACTTGGGGATGAATGAATTAGGATGCACTAGAATAATCTCATTTTTTGTTGTCTTTTGCAGTGTTGTGGGTGGGTTCCATATTTTCTTCTGCATTAAATTTTGATACTTTGAGAATGTTAATCAATGCAGTAAACTAGTTCCACACTTACTCTTGCATACATCTAAATGTGCTTCTTTGAAGTATATTGCCAAAATAAGTAAACAAAACCATTTAATGTGTAGTAATACCTTTGACACACAATGTTTCAAAGAGGAAGCTCATAGAAAAAGGCACCACGTTTTGTTTAGAATATTGCTGATGGCGATACCCAAACCGTGGCACTTTTGAAGTTGGTTCAGGTTAATCAAGTGAGGAGAAAGCTGTCCAACATCAAAAGTCCTTTCTATGATATTCAAAATGACTCTGAATTTAACTATGCATCCCCAGAGATGAGAGTGAATAATTCATTTGTCATGCTAAATCAAAGTGATGATCCTAACTTTAATGCCTGTGATCTATTGAAACTCTAAAATTGTCACAATGGTTTGTCAGATGTCAATGTGTCATGTAATCTGAAGGCCACTGCTATGATAAGGTCATAGTGGGAAAAAATTTAAGCCAGTGAAAAAATTTTTAAGGTCCTGCTGACAGCACAAAACACAGAGAGTCATCCTTTTGTTTTTTCTTGAGAAATGTATAATGCCATTCCAGACTTTAGACAGTCTACTTTACCAAAATGAGTTATTGTATTGCAAGGTGCATTGAACCTTGACGATCTTTAAAATGGTAAAAAGGATGCTCCAGACATACCAACTAGGTGATACATTTAATCCACACAAGTCACCACAGAGGGCATCATCACAAACCTACATTTGGTTTTGTCCATTGAACACTGCAAATGCAATGTCCTTCCTGGTACAAAAATAGTATAAAACACCTTATTCCTGACTCATCACTCCTGCCCCTCCTCCTGTAAGTTCACCCCAACTCCAACATGGTACTGCAGCCCTCCAGTTTTCTATTGCCTCCTGTGAATATCCAAGCTGTCGAGGCTGACTGGGTTGAGCGTTTTCTTGCCAGGGCACAGTTGGACCAGATCCGGCCTCCGGGCCACATATACCGCACCACTCCAGCCCCTGCAAACAAGGCCTGCCCTGTGCAGCTGTCATCTAAATGCTAAGCGCTTTGGATCGCCACAGCAGATTCCTTTTGTACATACTCATTTGTTTTTTGTGATTGCTTGCCTTTTTGGAACATGATAGGTTTACATGCTTTATAGCTTGCTGAGTATGAGCTTCCGTTTGTGCTCATTTTGTGAAAATCACTGAATTTCAACAATATAGAGTATTTTTTTAATCAACAATAATAATTGCAAAAATCTGTATAGATTACATACATACACACATGTATAGATACATATGCTCCTTTTGGTTTGTCTATTGTGAAGATCATGGGGTTTGACTGAAAGGCATGATTTTAAGTAAAACAGTGTTGTAATAGATTTCAAATGATTGTATTACAACTATATAGCCAATTTTAAGAGGAGACAAATTGAGAGAAGGATTCCAGATGAGACTTTTAAACAGTTTTATGTCAAATCCACACACATACAAATCTCCACAATGATCTGCCAAGTTTCTGCAGAATTCATTGGCGCAGGAATAGCAGAATTTCACACCCCAGTCCTGAGCCCCCGCTCCCCTCCTTTCAGCCATCACTGGACTGTGCTTGGCAGCAGAGGGTGATGGGAAACATCTGTGAAGTGTATGGACGGCTTACCAGATAAAGAATTATTTTTGTATTTTTTTTAGTTATCTTTTGCATGGCGTCAGGTGAGTGCATTATTCTTTCATAGAATTCACAGCGTAATAAATGTCGATATAACATGCAAATTGTTTTAGTAGTTAAATGGCTCCTAGGCTAATGTTTTAGAATTGTTCAGATAAACGAGCAGCAGCAAGAGGGGAAAAGAAGAGATGATAATGCACTTCCTTTGCAGATTAATTACTTCCTGTGACTGACAAATAGGAGGTAAAGGCAGTCCCCTATTGACTTCGTTATCTAGTTTACACAGTTTTCTTTATTAATGATGTTGCACTTGCCCAACTGACTAGCATATTATCAAAAAAAAGTCAGAGAGTGAGTCAGCTGGTCCTCTGGATGCCCCTCTGCAGCTGCCAGAGATGTGACTGCTCAGAGTCACTGAAGTCTCTTTTATTTGGGTGTGCTGTGCAATATAAATAATGAAATGGAGCCCGTAATTGGTGGTTCTTGGTAATTAGGACCAAGCTGTCAGCTAGTGTAGTTGCCTCAGTCTGATGGTGCTGCCGCTAGGGCAGTAATTACTATTATCTCTGGGGGTTGTTGACACAACAATAATACGATTCTTATTGTAAGGATAGTGGTGCTTATGTTTTTTTGTCCCTATTTTAGGAGGTTCATCCGTAGTAATACCAGAGCCTAAAAATCTTCAAGTATCTATCTTAATGTTTGACAAGTGGTCACCATCAAATGGAAAAGACGACTTCTCTTCATAAGTTTTTTCAGCTTGGTGACTATTTGAAGAGCTTGTCCATATTTTCATTAGTCAACCAGTTTGACTTTTCCCTTCAAGCAGTGTGACGCCCAACCATAAACAGTATTATCAACCATCTCAGCAGGTTTTCTAATACCCCTGTAATCCTGTCATTTCATTCATAGATACCACTGGGGTTATTCTGGGCTTGGAGCGTATCTGCCCGCCTGTCTCTGCTCCTCTGTGTGAGAGATTGGATTCCTCAACTCCCCTCCTGCCCCATCTTGCCACACACACAAACACACAGGTTCATGCCCGAGTGTTCGCTCATGTCGTGTCATATCCTCATAGTATAAATGGGCTGGTCAGACACGATGATATATAGGGTACAGGGCAATTGCATGGCATACCCTATGTAGGGAAGGATTCCTAGTTGTGAAGAATGACTTGTCCTTGCTGAAGTTAAATTCTATTCTGACTCAGGACTTACAAGCACAGCATTTAACACATAAGATGAAGAAAGTGAATGTTGTAGAAAAGAGTAACCAGGTGACATTTTCTTTTCCTGCTATCATACAAAGTAATGAACCTGCTGGAGACTTACATTGACTATATGCAAGAAAAGGTGGAGTGTGATTATGGGGTGAGTGGAAGAGAGGAGCGAGGGTGAGCAAAGGGTAGAGGAGTTGCTGTTTTCACATATACAGTAACACACAACACGCAAATTGCATTGGCTCTGAATTAAACATGTGGCACCTCATTGCTTGAGGCATGATGGACATTCAAACATATTGCAAGGCAGAGAAAATGGCTTTTTAAGTAGGCTATTTATGGTAAAGATATTGTATTCATTTCTTTATAATAAAACATCCATTACAGTCTGAGTGAACGGTATGGGGAGGTGAGGTCGGCAGAGTGCAGCTCAATGTAATAACAACTGTGCGTCGGCTCTAAATGAGCCAAGGAAAAGAGCGGGTTCCTGTAGATATTAGTTTCCTTTGTAGGGGTGCTCAGATCTGGTGATATGCTTCGTGAGGAGTAATAAAGAAATATATCTGTTTTTATTGTGCCCTGGCGACAGAGTTATGTTTAGAGCTAGTATAAAGAGCTGGAACATGGTGCAAAATGATATTATGGCCCATTAGGTGGGGGCCCGAGCTAAGCGCCCCTAGTAGTAACTGAGGACTGGGGGTAATGGGGCCGCGGCGTATTGTCTGTGATCTGCTCTTTCACTTCTCTTGATTGAATCGTCTACATCACTGGCACTTCATCTCCTGGGAAACCGGAGTAGACAAGGTGATTTTGGCTGAAGACATCACTCTGTCAAACCTGGGAGATAAGAGAATAGGATGGGGGAATTGGAAGGGGTGCGATCTGAAATGTAAAGGAAGGGTGATATTCAAGAATTCTGGTGTGTAGAGCAAACTGATCTCAAGGTTTATAGGTTTTATTTCAGAACAGAAATCAGCTTGTTCTGTTTTTCCGGTTCTTACAACAAAGCAAAGATAAAGTTTTTTTTCTTTAGTGTTGTTCAGTCACACCTTCATGTGGTTTAGAACTGCTTGTGAAGCAATGCAATTTTGATAACTTTTAAAGATCATGGGTCTTGGTCTCCTGACCTTATGTCTCAATCTATTGTGGGACTTCTCCCAGTGAGTATCAATGGGAGGTTTTAGGATTATAATAAAATTGTGCTGTTTAATGTATCTTTCACTTAGGACCCATTCCTGCTTGACATACTGCAAGTGAGTCTGCGGCAGGGGTGAAGCCATAAATTGAAATAGCTGACGTCTCAGGAGTCTCCCACTTGAGGCCTATCCACTCTGAGAACACTCCTGTAAACTCACCTTCACCCCTATCGCTCTTCAAATTGCACCTTTCCAGTTACATTTTGAATAGACGAGTCATTGTGCTGAGTGGCATATTTTATGTGTTGTCCTGTGCAGTCAGTATGGGGGCTCAGGAAGTAATGTGAACCAAGCAGCGAAGAATTCCAGGCATTCTGAATGGAACCAGATGTGTTTGTGTGTGTGTATGTGTGTGTGCGTGTGTGTGTCTGTCTGTCTGTATGTATGTCTGGGGGTTTTTTCTCATTCAGTCTCACAATGTGTCCTTATACTGATTCTTATTTGTGCATAAGACACACAGACGTGACTGAATGTGTGTGTCTTTAGGCTTACTTATACTTTAGCATATAATCCAGAAATCTGCATTCGCCTGGCTTTCATAACAAAAAAAAGACTCTATGATAAGAAATGAGATAAGACTGATATGACCGCTGTTGCCTTGTTTATGTTTGCATAGCATGTTGGCCTGTCAGCTCACTCCTCTTCTCATACCACTCAGGCTGTGTTTGCAAGTGCATCCTTATACATGGGGATCTTTGTTGACCATGAGATGAGTATTACAGACATTTCCATTTGCATTGTGAGACACTTGGGCACATTTGAGTTACCTAATTCTTTCATGTGTTCTTGTTTTTTACATTTAGTTTTTCTTTTGACAGATAAGTTGGAAAACGATTGACCCCAGAACAAGTGTGAATTACTGTATGTGAACAAACTAATTTGAGAATAAGTGTTGAAATGGAAGTTTTAAATTTCTTTCTTTGTAGGACACTATATTTCACAGGGTGCTTAACAGAGTATTGGAGGCTGTTTTGCTAAGCCAAGCCAGTAAACACAAAATCCGATTTCTGGACCTGGAACATCTGAATTAAATATAATTAATTATTTCTGTGATTTTACCTGCTAAAATGTGTCTGCCTAAGAAATGTTTTGTTGCTTGGCACCTGAAACGGCCAAAGTGAGAATCTGTCTCACTGCCCTATAACAACTATTTGTTTTTTGTAATATCATATTGCTGGTTTTAATTTAAAAACATTATGGGTCTTGTATAATGGTTAAAAATCATAAGCTGGTTACCGCCGTTACACTCACATTGCATAAGTGTTGACCCCAAGGCTGTGGCTAAAGCACTTAGATGGTTCCGACAGCAACATGCAAAGGCTTTTTTAAATGTGTTCCTTGTCCAAAGACTTGTCTCTCTTTTTTCTTGGCTACACTATTCCATCAAAGGAAGTGGTGTTCATTGGCAGGGGTTTAACTAGCAGGAATGTGTGACTAAGTGTGTGTGTGCTTGTTGCCTGAACATGTACGCCCATATCAGCCATCACCACAGGAAATGACCAGCCGTTTGCTTTGAAGTCCCAGCAGAGTTTTTCATTATTCCTACTATCTCCAGAGACACGAGGCGACAACCCCCTCTCTCCCTCCCTGCTCCTTACATACCCACCATGCACTCACCCTCCGCTGCTCCCCACTCAGAGCTGTGCCACCAAACGCCTGATAGAATGCAGAACAAGCGTCTATTAGCATAGAAAATGGGAGTGCTGGTCGCCACAGGGCACAAACCCCAACACTCCCTCTCACTTCTACACACCATACTTGCCTGAAAAGGCTGAGAGGGCACGTGTAATTGCATTTTTCTTCTGCTTGTGCAGAAACTCAACGGAAGATACAGGGTATTCTAAGGTTCTCCAACCTTGGCCCATCCTTCCACTTCCTCCTTCTCGGTTATTCCCTCTTGCCTCACTGCACACCTCCACCCCCTTCAACCCTCCACTTCCTCTTCTTACGCTCCTAGCATGTCGAAATGTGTGGCGTGTGGAGATGAAATTAATTGGATCCAACTGTAGAAGTGTTCAGCCCCCTGTGGTGTACTGCTGTGTGAGGTAGGATTGGCACACACTCACCAAAACTTGCAGCTAAACCAAGAGCTGTACTGCTGCCAGTCTGTGCCAATCTGGATGCTCACTTCCTACACTCAGTCTTACACCCAATAAAATATATGAACTCAAATACTTTTGCACACACGCTATATTATACACCACTCACCCATATGCACCTACAGAACAACAACCACATTTTTTTCTGGTGGATCATACAGTATATATGTGCAGCTTTCAGAGCAGTAAGGCAGATGTGTTGTTTATCTGCCAGTAGGGTGCATGCCAAAGCAGCATGCCTGGAATGGGTGTGGTTGAAAACTGGGTTAGGAAATCCCTTGTCGAGGTTGTAACAAGCAGAAATACTAATGAAGCTTTTGCTCTAGTAATGGCATTACCAAGTGAAAACACTAACCCACATGCTCTAAATCAGCTCCACAATTTGCAGTGACTAAATCGTAATGACTAAATATCTGGTGTACTATACTGTTTGGACCATGAATATTAATGGGGGACTGTATAAGAAACACAACCAGAGACTCCAGGCTTCAATCTGTTCGTGTTGAGTAACTTATTAAAGGCATATAGTTCTTAAGTATTAAATCTGTCATGTAAAACTCTTTGTTCATTTGCCAAATTATTTGAAACCTCTTAATGCATCCATGTCTTATGTTGTATTAATACAAGCACCTCTAAGAGGATGAAGAGTCAGGGTTTTAATGCACTGACCAAGAAAAGCAAGTCCCCAGTTTAGTTGCAGCTTCAGATTGTTATTGCATTATGTTCCCCATCTCTTTACCCTCATTTTCTGTTACCTCTCTACTGTCAGACATCTAATAAAGACATATAACAAAGACACATTGCCAGGTTTCCTGATTCAGACAGTATCTAATGAAAGAACACACAAAAAAGCCTAGCATTCAGTGTCAGTGACTTTTAAAATATAAACATTTCTGTAAACAGCACTACTGACACATTTCAGTCAGTAGTGAAGAGACATCAAGGTTCAATACCCAGCCTTTCTCTGTCCCGCTCTTCTATTATGTGTGTGGAGCCTGTTTTCTGTCTCTTGGTGTTATAAATGGTTCCTCTGTCCAAAGGTTGCTGTTTGTTCCCCTTCGTTGCTGTCTGATCAGTGCTGTGTGGCTGTGGCTTTTTGACTTCTCTGTTTGGCCTTCTCCCTTGTCCTGCTGGCTGGCTTTGTCTGATTTATGACAGTCTGGGGCTAATGGTACAGAACCAGGATTTGTGTCTGTGGTGTTGTGACTGGACCAGTGCCGGCTCATTGGCCTGCTCACTTCGGTCTCTCTCCCTCTCTCTCACTTGCTCCCTCTGGATGTGGTGAGCGACGGCCGGTGAGTGACTTGGCTGTTGATCAGTATCCCCACACTCTCCCTCATTTGTCTTTGTCCCCCTCCTCCTTTCCACCAGAGAACTCAGGCTGCAGACTGGCAGGGGATCCAACTCACCTTCAGATAAGGCCACCAGACCTTGTCACACCTTTCATTTCTTCTCCTCCCTCAAACTCCCTCAGCAGTTCTTCTCATACTCAAAAACCTCAATTTCAGTGCATGATGCAGCTCCACTGGACTCTACTTGCTGTCTCATGGTTTTGCATTGTATATAGTTGCTGATTTGGTATCACCTTGGTTGGTTGAAGCAATTTAGGGTCTATACTTAAAGGTAATGTAGAAACACTGTAGACCACCAGTTGGTCAGCGAGAAGCTACCAGTAAGAGAAACTTCTTTTAATGTAATAATTATTTTTTTGTTTTAGATCATGCCTCATTTTTTAGATTTAATTAATAAGAAAAAGATGAAGAGATATCTTTACCATAGACATTCTCATAAGCAAAATATAAACCCCATTATTTCAATGTATTTTACACTTTCTTCTCTACCTAAACAATCTTTAAACATAACAGCTTGCCTCAGTGAGGCAGGCTTTAACCAGTCATTATTAGTGCCACGCGGCTAACAAGTATAAACAGCATGAACACATGGCTGATCATTGCATAATGCAAATTACTGAAGTTTAATCTCGACCACTATTATAACATTCTATTTATACCAACACAAAAAATGTTCTTAGCAAAAATATTTAACCAGATGGTTAGTTAAACTCTGTTTTCACCATAAAGTTTGGCTAAGAAAAATTGTGTGCATATAATTACAGCAAATAATGGTCTTCCTGTTTCTCTGCCATGGCTATAACTTAATAATACTGATGTGTCTGTTACATCAGGGGCATGTGTAGAGGGAGCATGGGGTGGCACTTGTTCTCGTCCTCTTGTGCCACCTGCCCCATTAAACAAAAATTCTGGAAATTCCAATGTGTCGTATTAGTGTTCTGTTTTTTGTGTTTTTATTTATGCACTGAGTCGCTATGTTTAACTTTTACAACATCTCTATGTCTTATTGCAACACAGAAAGAAGGAACCGCAACACAAAACAGCTGACAATTATATCGCAGTTTTGGTGTCAGTTTTAGAAGTGTTACAACCCTAATTAACACCAAACCTCAACATCTATTGTTCCTGTGTTCGTGGCTGGGTTAGGGTGATGTCACACTCTACTGCTATGAACACCTCAAAACTGTCATCTGTGTTGACTTGGGAAAATTAAGTAGAGAAAAGCACCTGGTACCAGAAGCAAGTAAAGTTGAGTCAAGCTCTACCATGTTGTAGAAATGTAGCTTAACATTTCCCCTCACTAACACCTCTGTGTCGGCGCTTAAGTCCAAGGCCAGGCTGTGAGGCAGACAGGGGGCCTTGTATGTGGAACTGTGTTAATTAGCATGGGAGTTTGGAGACGAAAACCACGATATTTACTGCCACAATTCCCCTCTCCGACCCCCCCCTCGTTTCTCTCCTTCTTCCTCTCTTCCTTTTTCTGTGTCTCTGGAGGTTGCTTCCATCACACCGCTTACGTCGCCAGGTTTGTGAAGGATGTCGCTGCCAGCTGTCGTTTTCATGGACGGCTGCCAAGCTCTCTCCATATCTTCCGTCCGTTGTCATTTTCTCATTTATTCCCATCTCTTGCTCTCTTTTTTTCTGCCACCTTCCGCTGTTTATCTGTTAATGAACTCTATGTCTCAGGCCCAAGCTCCAGCCTTGCCTCAGGGAGAGGTTTTTTTTTTTTGGTTTTTTTTTTAAGAGACGAGGACAGTTTGTTATGGGAGTGCTCATTGGCACATTGGCATAGTCGTATGTACCAAGGTCGGGTAGGGTGGAGAGTGCCCAGGTCGGCAGGCAGTCTGTGTCCGCTGCACCATGCCAGCTCTGCAATCTGTGAGCAGTGTGTTAAGAGCAAAACAGACACTCCATTTCCCTGATGGCCTGGTGGCGTTTGCCTTCTTCAGTGGCTCGCTAAAGGTCAGAAGAGCATGGGCAGACAAAGAGCGCTTTATATCCCATTTGAACAATAAGAATCCCAATCGACTGGCAAAAGCTTCTTCTCCTTCCACCAAACCAAGAAACATATTTTTTTTGCATGGAAGGAGTCTTGCCAATGAAAACTTTCCCCAGTTGAGTTTTTTGCACTGTGGGTGATTCGTAGCAAATTCCATTCGTGAGTTTTAGATAGAAAGAGATAAAGACAGAAGCAGTGGGCTAGGCACACTATTATCATACATGTGTCTGAGCCATTTAGGCTTTTGAAAGCATGGCTAGCATAGCCCACACAGACTGCCAGCTTCATTCAATCAAAAGGAGGAGATTTTTCTGTGTGTCTAGAGATTCTGAATTTATCTATCTGCGAGGCTTATTGTCCGTGTGTGTGAATGTGAATCCATTTGTTTGTGTGCCTGTGTTTTCGTTCCTGAGTAGCCCTTCCTCCCCTGGTGTGCCAGAGCTGTTAAGCTCTGCACTTTATTTGACCCTGGCCTCCTATGAGGTGTCATAGCGAGCCAAGTGTACTACAGATGCATGCCAAATAAAGACTTGAAATCCCTCCTGTTGTGAAAATGAAACAAACCCTCCTACATGTATACACAGACAGTGTATTTACAGTCGATCCTTTTGTTCGCTGTTTATAACTTTTGCTCTTGAGATTTCTGGCTTCATAAATTAAGCTCACTTGGCCTCTGATTATATCAATTAATCTGCCTTGGCAGTGCTTTGTGAAGGACATACTGGGCAAGGCTAATTGTGCCTTTAAACCAGATACATACGAGTATTTCCATGTCATTAGTAACCCTTCTACAAATATGAGAAAGACTCTAAAGACTCTTAACTAAAGCAGTTTCTATTCATCTTTGTTGTTTTGTGTTGTTTTTATGCCTTTTTCTACTGTGTGCCTTTCTGTTTGTTCTACAACCCAATAACCCTCCCAAAAGTATTCCACCCATGGTTTGATAGGCTTTTGAGAATTGAGTTTTAAATATCCTCTCATTGATTAAGTACTTTGATACCCTTGTTAGAGTGAGCTGATTCCATCATCAGGGAATTAAGGCTGCTTTTGTACACTGAAGCTCCTCAGTGCCATGCAGCGCTGTGATAGTGACTTCTCTCTGAGAAATAGAGGAATGGGGACAGAGAGGGTGGGAGGGAGCATCTCTCTGATCTTCTGCCTTTCTCAGAACCATCTGTCTGGTGCTGGCCCAACATTCTGTGCTGCTTAGTATTAGCACTTACAAATATATACATTTCTCACATCTAGCTTTCGAGAGAAGTCATACCCCTCACTGAGATATGCCCGCCAGGAGATGGGAAGCGAGAGCAGATTGGAGCAGGGCATAGTTGTGGGAGCGATGCCTGCCATTTCTTCGTTGATGGGAGGGTTGGAAAGTAGAGAAGCATTGCACACATTTGGATGGATAATGGAATCAGGACAAGGCATTGGCTGTGTGATCAGGTCTTGTCATGTATATCCTAGACTGAGTAATAGAATAAATAAAGGAATAATGGAATTCATGCAGCTTGATATGACAGCAAGCAACATTAGCTGTGCATACTAACTTACATATGTGCACATGTATCACTCTTACTTTTAGATTTATAGTTTTGTTAAGCATGCTTTAGCAACAGGTTTTACATGGCAACATTGTAAAATCTCTAACTTGTGCTCAAAAATAAACCTTAAAATTGTTGATAACCACTGCAAATATGCACAACTATGCATTTAGTTATTATTTATTCTGTGTTTGCTAAATGCTTGTTGCTGTAAAGATATTTTTGCTCTGTTAGTTACACATAGAGGTGTAAGAAGTTTGGGGGCATAAGCAAAGTGATATTCACAAATGCTAATAAGCTACATACAGCATAGCACTCTTCCTGTCACTTGTCAGTGTTAGGTAAGCTTCTGACTCGTACGGCAGGATGATTTGATGTTAAGTCTGTCGTCTGTCTGCTCTTCTTCTTTTCTTGTAGATATCTTGGGGTGAGCAGCTTTTATCCAAGGCTTCTATTTCTCTTTAGGAGCCGGTGACTGACTCTCCCGCCCCTCCTTCTCCTTGGTTCCTTGCTGCTGTGAAATGGAATTGCTTTCTCGTTCATTAAAGATTTTCTTGTTGCTGCTTCGTACTACTCCAGGAGTGAGATCACTTGAAATGGCTGAAAGTTCTCAAAAACCACTGGAGAATTATGGTGTGGCTGCAGTGGTGTGGCGGTGGATGGGGGCACATAAATAAGGAAAATTGCTTTTTTTCCCCTATTTTTCTGAATTAAATCTGTTTGGGGGACCTTTTTTTGACAACACACAAATTAATTCCGGCAAGTTGTCGCTTTACATTAAAGCATGAAGTGGCATGCTGGTGTAAGGGAAAGCAATCCCTCTTCTGGTTGCCATGGAAGCAGGTACACTGTAGGATAGCATACCAGCCATGCTGGTTCTGCCAAAACCACTGCCCACCTATATCGTATAGGCTTTTATTGGAGTGAATGTTTTTGCTTTTATATCATTTTCTCTTGAAGAACATTTTGCCCATTTTGGATTGTACTGGAATCTAAAAATACTTTTATCAAGTGTAGCTTACTCCAGTCTTTTCAGACTTTTGTGATCTCTTCCTCGCCCTTCAAATATCAAACAGCAGAGGATAATCTGTATGTGCTCAGAATAATCCCACTCTTTATAAATGTTGTTTCTGTAAACAGTTGTTTGAAGTAAATAAGCCTTATGAACTTTCTCGCATTGCTCGCCTCCTTCCTGCCTCTTGTTTTCGCCTCTGCTTGCTTCTCTCCTCAAACTCTCATCATCATTTCCATCTGCCCCAAAACAACACAACTGTTCCTTGCGTCTCACACTAACGCCCCAGCACCCACAGTGTTGGCGCACCAGTACAGCCTTGCTCGGTGGGTGTGTAGCGCCAGTCTTAATCACATTGGGTGAGCACACCTGTGAAAACAGATGTCCACCGGGGCTGGCGTGCTGTTCCTCTTTAGGGTGGAGCTTCTGCGTATGGCTTTATGCCACTCTTTTTCTTCCCTCCCCACTCTTCTGCACAGAGTTACTCAGGTTCCCAGCAGGCAGACCTGGCCCCGACACCCAGACAGGAAGAGCCCACGGCGGTATCAGGCAGGGGAGAGGAAACACCAGTCCCCTGGATTTACCCCCTGCCCTGTGTATTTTAATGCAATTTGTGCTTATAGTTGATAATGAGGAATAATGAACAATGCCACAGAGCTTCTGTTCCTTCATTCAGAACAAACATGATGATATATTACAAAATCAGTTTTAAAGACATTTGATGCTGCTGTGATCCTGACCAATTTTTGAGCCTTTTTTATGAGAGAATTTGATAAACACCGAGTGCTGACCTTTAAAATGAAGCTCTTAGCCTATGAATGCATCTAACTCATAAGATTGGGTTTACACTGGTATTTGCCTTATAGAAAGGCATTAGTACAGGCATACTAATGCTGCTATACGATTTAAGTTCTTTATGATGGCATTAGTCAATGCAATGTTGTTTTGTATAATTACATCCTCATCTGATAGAAAGCATCTTTTAAAGCCAGAGCCACACAGCTTTTGCCCAGAGGCGTTTGGAATAATGTACGTTGTTAAATCGGTTCACCAGATAGCTACTGATGTTAATGAGTTAAACAGACAGAATAATCTGTATTAGTGAATTTTAAAAAGGCAATAAATTCAACACTAGACATAGTAGGAAAGGATTAGCCTTTGTGATTTCTATCCAGCTGTGCTTTGCCATTTGCCTGCCTAAAGCCTGAATTTATTTCATTCTGCCAAATCCTCCTGGCTACCCTGTTTGGTAGAGGAGCTTCTCCCAGGTACCCAGCCTCCAGAGATGCAGAGGTCACCAAACCCTGGCAGCCACTTAACCAGTCCTGCCAGTCTGTGCTCACACAAGCTAATGCTTTAAAGGTTTGGTTCACAAATATTGCAAAAAGCAAAATATTTTCTGACTTGTATCCCTTGGTGAGTTGGTGTAATTTGTGTGTTGCATGGACAAGCCAGTGATTTTGGGCTGTTTATTATTTTTACTTTTGCCCAGTTCATTATTACAGCATTAATAATCTGCTCAGTCTTTGGTTGATCTCCCAGAATTTTAGCTCCATCAGGGCAAACAATTTAGTGTATCTCTGCATTTGTGTAATATACAGCTGCATTCACAGTTACTGTGTTTCATCAGCTCTGAACACCATCTGAAGAACTAGAAAAGGAATTTGCTAACTTAACAACTTGTTAGCATTTGTTAACTCTCACAATGAAGGAAAAGGCTTACAAGTCAAGTAATTTCACGTTACAGAAGATTCAGCTGTTTGTAGACTACAGTTGAACTGATTCCATAGTAAACTTCATATGTCATAAGCCTTTACTTTATAGACTTTATAGTATAGACTATAGACTTTATAGTCTAGTCATCATTCAAGAGCTTTTACTTTGGTAGTTTGCAGCAGTTTTCCTGTGTTATGAATTTTATCACAGCTAAATAGAGTAAACAGTTTTAATATTAGAAATGAAACTTTGCCTCGTGGTGATGCTCTCGTAATTTCCTGTAGCTTGCATTGTGTATTGCAGAACCCTATTAATTTGTCATTGGCTTAAATGCTGTCTTATTACAAGAGATGAGGGAAACATTTCATTACTCACTCCCCTGTAATAGTATTCATGTCCAAACCAAGCTCATGAAAAATTTTAACACCATAATCATCTCTTCTATTTGGCTAAATTTACCATTTCTATTTGGCTGGAGAAAAAACCATCCACAATACTTGATAAAACTATGTACTTTATTTTATGATTTAGTTGTACTATAACCCATTGAAGCATATGGCAAACCTAACCAATTGACTACCACAACAGGCTTTGTCCCTTTTCCAGCCTCCATCCACTGCTCTGTCTGTACAGCATTGATCCAGCCTCTTATCTCTACCCTGATCCCTGTGTTATTTCAGGAGCATAGGGATTGCTTAATGATCTATTGACCTGATCTATTGATCTGTACAGTCAACCACAATGGAGCAGCTACTAAAGAGGAGCCCGTAGGGCACGCACTCCTCTCTTGAATCACGCCCTCCCACCTCCTATGCAACCAGTCTCCATCTTCTTTGGTACCCTGTGTAACCTCACCAAGATTAGGTTCTAATATGCTTTAGGCTTGTGGCTGTAAAGTTTTTTCATGTTTTTGCTACAAATCAGCACTGTTCCTAAGACTACATGCAAATGACTTTGCATAGATAAATCTTCTCACTGTTTTCATTTAACGTAATGTCTGTGTGTAAATGAGTTGCTGACAAAGAGTCAGCCACATATCTGGTTTGTTTGAAGTGAGATTGCCTCATCTGGGCTATGACTTTCATGCCCTCAGCAACTGGCTTGCTACTTGATTTAATCAAAAACAAGGCAGCAGAGATGAACTTGAAATGCAGCAGTGCAACACAGGGTCTTATTCAGCTTATTTTACCTTTGTTTAACATAAGTTTTGAATTTTAATAGCATTTAACATAGGGAAAACAGAGGGTTTCCTGGCAGGCTAAGGGGTACCTATATATAGACTGTCTGGTGTGCATACAGGTGTAAATACATATAGTCTAACAAATGTGAAGAAACCACTTGAACACTTGCAACACATCTGATTGGAGCTTTTCCTGTGTCTTGTTTGCGCTGTGGCACCTTTGACTGCAGTTGTTGAGCTTGTCATGGATGAAATCCTCAGGGATTTGCAAGACACAAATAAATGACTCTGCTGTGTTTAATGCATTTGCCGGATTTTTGCCAGTGCTTTTGTGGCTGTGTTTGTCCTGCTTGCTGCTCAGTTTAAAGATGGCAAGCACGGTTGGTCAGGGTGCCTGCTTTTCTATGACAGCTTCAGGAATTTTCATTAAATTTGTTATGGATTTTCCTGGTCCAAAAGGAAAGATTTTTTTAATTAATTTTTCCTAACCTTTCATCTTGTGCCACAGCCTGGTAAAAAGTCGTTCTTCAACCAACACTTAAGGTAATGACAAGGTATTTTTCTTTTATTGTTCAGTTTCACAGTTTGTATTTGAAGCCTAGTGAATTTTTTCTATTACATTACTGATGGTGCATTAGTGAGTCTCCAGAAGCTTTTTGATTTGCAATCTGCTGTATTTAACATTGATCAATCACCCCCTTTTTTCCTTTGTTAGTTTTGACTGCTGCTGAGTGTTGCAGTGCAAAATAAATCTGTCCAGGCTAGGGCTTTATAAATGGCCTGCTGGGGTTCATCACTGCTATTTTGTGTGTAAGAATTATACAGTTGTTAAATTTAGCACTAATACTGGCCTTTGTTCTGAAAATTCAGGCTGTTCTTTAAGGATGATTAATCTGTGAAAAACTGTCTTCCGTGAGGTCAATAGTAAAATCAACAGTGGCTTTTTTATGGTACTTGCATATTTCGAAGTTTCATCAATGATGAGGACTTTTGGTTTGGTGGTTTAGTAGTATAGGTTTAGATTGCGTGTACTTTTCTCATTAGGATTAGGTTGTCATGTATGACTTAAACATGTTATTCATACAACACTGTCTCTGAAAATTACATTCCCATACAACCAAGATGCATTCTTATTTACATTTTGAGACAAAATACTATGCATTTTAATAGCCTGCATTAGCAAGAAGGCAAGGTGGTTGAGGCTTCATCATCAACACATTCATCCACTACAGTCCCACTCCAATGAAGGACCATTACTTTTTCACATTATTTTGTAAGAATTTTTATTTTAATTAAAAGTTAAGTTTAGCTGAGATTTGGTTGAGATTGTGAAGGCAGTTTAGTTGTATGGTACATAAGTCTTAGAAGACAGGGCTTACTTATCATAGTCATTAACAATTAAAATAGGCATCAGATCCTGCCAGGGGCAACAGAGAAACTAACTTGAGTCATTTATTTGGAGTGTGTGAAAAATGTAGCATAGTGTTTACTGTATGTTTAATTTATTATTTTTCTATTATCAGTTAAACAGGTTGTCTTACTGTGATCAGGATCACCATTTTCAAGAGATGACTGTAAATAAATAAATAAGTAAATAAATAATAAGAAAATAATAAACTCACTGGCCACTTCATTAGATATACCTGTTCCATTACTTGTCAGCACAAATATCTAATCAGCCAATCACATGACAGCAACTCAGTGTATTTAGGCATGTAAACATGGTCAAGACAACCTACTGAAGTGTTGGTGCTAGATGGGCTTGTCTGGGTATTTTAGAAACTGCAGATCTACTGGGATTTTTCTGGGCTTACCAAAATTGGACCAGAGAAGACTGGAAAAATGGTGCTTGGTATGATGAGTCTCAATTTCTGTTGTGACATTTGGATGGTAGGGTCAGAATTTGACCAGCTCTCAGTCCAATAGACCACGTTTGGGATGTGGTGGAATGAGAGAGGTGCATCATGGATGTGTAGCTGACAAATCAGCAGTAACTGCATGATGTGATCATGTCAATAAGGACCAAAATTGCAGAGAAATGGTTACAGCACGTTGTTGAATCTATGCCACAAGGAATTTAGGCAGTTCTGAATGCAAAAGAGGATCCACACCCAGCAAGTTTTATATATATATATATATAAAATATAATTTATTTATTTTTTTTCCTAAAGACCTGTCCTGTCTGGCAGCATTAGCAAGCAGAATCATCGTCTGAATGCTTTGTTGTGCCAAACACATTTGATTTGCCAAAAGGAGTTCTATAAGCTCTATAGGCTCCTCTTGTTGATACATTTCTTTCTTTATTTATTTTTTGCCAGAGCAGACAGATAGGGAAGAGAAAAGAGAGAGAGAAAAAGAGGAGAGAGAAAAAAAAGAGGAAGAGTGCACATTCAGAAGCCAAGCACTGCATCTGTAAAGCACATAAAGCTACTGAAATAAGAAAAGCAGACATATGATACACAAACATACAATCATAGAAACATACATACATGAATGTGTGAGTGTGTGCGTTTGCCACAGAATGTACTTAGCATTGAGGGTGGTACGCTGCTCCCGTACTACCCAGAAACAAATCAGACAGAGGCAGGCCCGGGGGACCCAGGTCATCCGCAGCTCCTGTGGGGGGAGAGTTCTATGTCACGTCACATAGGGTGTGTGGGCGAAAGTCAGATACAATGACTATGCCCTACAGTAAATCACCACTGCACAGACTCTGGCTCCAAAATTGCAAGATGGCGGCTCCTGTGAAAGACAAATTTTGGCTTTGCTTTTGTTCAATGAGAAGAAGAAGAGCCATGTTGTCCATCTTTTATACAGTCTTTGTCCTGAACCACCACAGAGCCCCTTTGGTTAAACTGCTCACTGAAGCTTGAAATGAGCATGAATCACATTTACAGTCTGCTGCCATCTACTGGTAAAATTGTGCTTTACATTAGATTGAATGACAACAGCTTAGCCATTTAACATTAACCCATTCAGCTGAGAACAACTTAGGGTTAGTTTGCATTTTAGTCACATACTAAAAAAAGTTTAAGAAACTAGAAGATATCCAGTTACTAATCAGTTTTGTTGTAAGATTTTCATTTGAATCTGTCACACAGGGGAAAATCCCACATACAGGATAGATGTAAACATAACCAAATAGGTCAGCAGTATTCTGGTGGATGTTAGGAGGTTGCTGCCCCAAGAGATCTTATATTCCAGGATCTCCTAACAAGAACAGAAAAGACTACTGAGGAACAGGGTGTCTGAAATACTCTGCTATCCATGACCACACATTGGACAGACAGAAGAAAATGGGTGGATGGTTCCTACTAGAAGACAACATAATGTGGTCAGATTGTGTTTCTGGCCTTTAAAGGGTTAAAAAAAAACTTCAACTTTGCCTGAATTTAGAAGTAGAAAATTACAGGTCATCCAGGCCTCAATGTATCTAAGACATATCTGCAATTCAACAGATTCCATTCATTTTCATTCCGAAAGGGAGTTTTTCCTTCCCACTGTTGCCAAGTGCTTGCTCATAGGGGATCACTGGATTGTTGGGGTTTTCCTTTTAACACTGTTTTATCTTTACCCTCCAGAGTGCTGCGCCTCGAGGCGACTTTTGTTGTGAATTGGCGCTTTATAAATAAAATTGAATTGAATTGAATTTTTGGGTGCACATTCAAACCAGGAACCCCTTTGCTGCAGAACCACAGTACCAACCACTGCACCACCCAGTCTGATGAACTGATGTATGTCATACTGCTTCATAGATAAATATACCTGTTATCTCCTGCAGTGTTTTCTAATAACATTGCTGAAGGAAAGAAAGGAGTGAATCATAATGAGCTGTTACCAAAACAAAGGTTAAAGGACCAAACTGTGAGTCATTATGTTGCAGGAGCCAATTTCTTGACGCGTGTAAAAAACAAAGAAACAGAGAAACAAAACCAGCCAATGATGTCCACTGTGACAAATACAATTAAATACTTGACTTCTTTAAACAAAAGTTCTTCCAAAATCTTTGGAATTAAAACAGTCAGTAAGTTTACACTGACTCAGTATGCAACAACAGAACGGTCCATCCAGCAAGCCACAAACTGTTTGCTCTGTCCCTCTGCTGCAGCCTCTGTGTCAGGTGAAGTCACTCATTAAATAACACTAACTAATCACACTGCCACCCAGTGGTGGTTGGTTTTATAAACCAAAACTAGCTTTTACAGCTGGTGTTACACAAACAGCAAAACCACGTTTGACGGATGTAATCAGACAAATGCCTTGTTCAAAACTAGCCCAAATATATCAAGTAATTAAATCCTCTGTGTTTACATTGTACAACTTGTATCTGTTCTCTGTACTGCAGTATTTTCACTGTATTCATACTTTTTACTTAAAGGAAGTATTTTTTCACACTGAAAAAATATTTTTGATATTAACTACAGAGAGACAGATTATGGATAAATAAACAGATGATCACACTGTGGACAGCAGAGAGAGGAAGAGCCCTCCAGGACAGTCTGTCCATGTCCAGCAGACTTACCAGGACTCACTGCTCACTTACATAAAGAACATTTATCCAATAAAAACAGCTGATCTCTTTACTTCTTTGTTACTGTAAATAATTTTATTCTTATTCCCAAAATCCCTCTGATGTTTTATGTTAGAAACAGTTGGACAGACCTGTGAATACAGTAAACATTAAACTCAGCAACAGTTTGAAATGTTCTACTAAAACAGAGAGAACATCCTGTCTGTTCTCCACATGTTCTCCTCTCCTTCTCTCTTTCAGCTGGCTCCCCTTCGTCGTCATCTTCCTCTTTCTCACACACTGCTGAACTTGTGGACAGGCTCAGTCCAACACCTCAGCCCTGAAGACACATCCCAGCTCAGTGGGTCTCCTGACCCTGGACACTTGCAGTCCTAAGACAAAGACGATAAATCCGTGCAGTTAATAAAATGAGCTCCAAATATAATAAAGGTTTATCAGAAGTCAGTAAGTTAGAAGAGGAAAAGAGAACTGAAAATATAAACTTAAAACTACACACATTATCACCAGTTACATGATGGACTGAACAGGGGCGGGGCTTAACAAGCATTTGCTTTTTCCTGCTCCTTTGAAACAAGTATTTTAAGTAACAAGAAAACAGTCCACTGTTTGAGTGTAAAATTTAAAATCATAAATTTATTTGGCTATTGTTTGCAGAAAAATGTAAGAAAGTATGTTCAGGATAAACCAAAAGGCATGTGGGAGACTTCCCAAACATATTAAAGAACGTCCTTAGATGAGACTAAAATTGAACTTTTTTGCCATCAAGGAAACAGTCCTGAATACATATGCACAAACCACTTTTCAGTTTCTTTATTTGATCGTTTATTTTTCACATCACCAATTTTGACTATTTTGTGTAAAAATTACTGAAAAATAAGACGAGACACTGAGGCTACAGTTCACATGGGATCACCAAACTTGGAGATTAGAAGATTAAAAAAATGTGTTACTGATCAGGTCCATCCCTTTATCACCACAGTGTACTCATCTTCTGATGCTGCTTCCAGCAGGATAACACACCACATCCCAAAGCTCAAATCATCTCAGACTGGGTTCTTAAAAGTGAAAATGAGTTCACTGTACTCAAGTGGCCTTTACAGTCACCAGATCTCAATCCAACAGGTCACTAACAGGTGGACCATGGTTTGGGTACAGACCCAGAAGCTGTCCCATATGGACCCGGACCTAAAACCAGAACAGGTGGTTATAATTTAAAACCTGACAGGGTGCTTCTATTTTAACCGGTGCAGCTTTTGTAATACAGTGGTTTCCCAGATCTGAGGACAGCAGCTCTGAACATCCTGACCATGTTTGGCTCCACACACATAACTGTGAGGACGCTTTCTCCACTATGAACCTAATCAAAACTAAGTATCGTTCCAGGCACACCAATGAGCACCTCCACATGTGTATGAGAATGGCCTTGACTCCATTTAAGCCCAGGTTTAAAATCCTTGCAGGACATGATGATTTCCGGGCCTTTGCTTCAAGAAATTTTCTTTAACTGACCTCTTCAAAGTTTAGTTAAATACGCCTGCAATAGAGCACTTTTTGGATTTGGTGGAATGGGTGACTTGCACATTTGATGTGCAGTCAAGAAATCTGAAATAAAAAAACAAAACAAATCTGCAGTAACTGTGATGCTGTCGCGTCAATATAGAGCAATCTCTCTGAGGAATGTTTCCAGCACCTTGTTGAATCTCTGCCATGAAGAATTAAGGCAGTTATGAAGGCAAAAGAGGGTCCAACCCAGTGCTGTTGTGTACCTAATAAAGTGGCCAGTGAGTGTATGTTGGAGGTCTGTGTTGAAGCCTCCACGTTTGAGTGACACAGGGACATTAACTACACCTGCTGCAGTGGCGCTGTGTATTTAAACATCATGCATTTCAACAATCTACCTCAGCCATACAGAATACTGCTTGATAATTTTTGTCATTTTTTAGACTCATTAATAGTTGTACATCTTTTCAAATCCTCTGACATGTGCATACTCCACATTGTCTCGTCTCGTCTCGTCGTCTACCGCTTTTCCGGGGGTCCGGGTCGCGGGGGCAGCAGTTCGAGCAGAGAAGCCCAGACTTTCCTCTCCCCAGCTACCTCCTCCAACTCTTCAGGG
>VUQH01083488.1:0-11962 GCA_015106775.1 Etroplus canarensis
TGTCTTCTCTGATCCATTAGCACATGCTTGTGCTTGTTCCATTCCTCAAATGCTGATCCAATTCTCAAACCAAGAGTTTGAGTGTCCTCCCTGAAATTAGTGATTGTATGGCCCAGATATCTTCTCACATTATTTATTTTGTTGCCATTTACGCAAGGGAGGTTTTCTTGGCCTTTAATGTCTTTGTCGACGTTAGGAGTCATCGTGTTCATTTTCGTGTAGGGCATTTTTAGCCCAAATTGAACATAGGTGTTGTCATAAATCCACAGGATGGTTTGTAGCTCCTCAGCAGACTCTGCAAAAATGGCTTGGTCATCTGTATATAAAAGCTCTGTTATACTGTTCTCCCCTCTCGCTCGAGCAGTTTTCCTAAGTCCCATTGTTGATACCTTGTTTGGAGTACTACTTGTACTATGGTACTTGATTTTAAAACCTGTTTCTGGATATAATGGCGAAGATGCAAGGAGTAGAGGTAGTGAAGGTGGACAAGTTTGAATACCTGGGGTCAAGAATCCGAAGCAAAGGACAGTGCACAAAGAGAGGTGAAGAAGAGAGTGCAGGCAGGGTGACATGGGTGGAGAGGAGTGTCAGGGGTTGTGACAGAAGGATAGCAGGAAGAGTGAAAGGGAAGGTTTACAAGATGGTAGTGAGGCCTGCCATGATGTATGGTTTGGGGACTGTGGCACTGACAAAAAAAGACAGGAGGCAGAGCTAGAGGTGGCAGAACTGAAGATGCTGAGATTTTCTCTGGGAGTGACCAGGATGGACACGATCAAAAATTGGTAATATTCAAGGGACAGTTCAGTTTGAGCAGTTTGGACATGCGCAAAGGAGAGATAATGGATATACTGGACAAGAGTTGTTGAAGATGGAGCTGCCAGGCAGGAGGAAGACCACAGAGAGGGCTCATGGATATAGTTAAGGAGGACATGAAGAGGGTTAGTGTGACAGAAGAGGATGCAAGGGATAGGGTAACAGGAGCAGCCAGCAGAAGAAGAAGCAGGCATTATAAACACAAATCTTTCTTCTAAATGAACTCTTTGTAATGGTACATTTACTGATACTTTTACATCAGGGTTCTGAGAGCCAATTGAAGCATAGCATTGCATTCATAGGCTACCTTTTATATCAAGGTCAAACAAGTCTGGAGCACACATGGATGGTATGAAAATATTCATGTGAATTTAATCAGTTTTGAACAAACAGCGAGAGATTTCAAACAGTTCCCTCTGGAACCACAATTCAGTTACCACATGTCTATTAAAAACTTCGAACAAAAAATTATATTTTCTTTATGATAAATTCAGTGTCTCAAACTCTCTGCCCGCTGAGTTTTGTAGCCTTCTGTATACTGTGATTAGGATTGAAGTATAGTCCTTTTTCTGTTTCCATTTAATTTACATATTGACTAAACTCATATGTTTTATACTCTACGATTGGCAGCATCCTCCACTTGAAATTAGGAGTGACTGGTGAATTCCTTTCTTCTCATGCAGTCTTTTTGAAAGCAAAAATTCAGACTTGGCTCATGATTGCTCATGCAGACCTTTAGTAACAAAGCTATAAAACTCTCAACCTGAACTGGATTAGATCTGTGTTTGTGAATTAAAACCACCTGGTTCATTCATTATCTCAACTATGAGCTAAAAATGAATATTGTAGTTTTAAGCTGTTGCCATTAGGTGGCAGTATTTCCAACAGAATACCTAAAGCGTGTTCCACTACCCATGCCAGTAAAAGATTAAATACTGCACTGTACAAAAGTGTCGTGCCATCCTTTATTTCTTTACGTTTTGCTTCCAAGGAGCCAGACTTTCTTGTCATTTTTGAAGGTGATCTTGAACACTAGTTCTTCGGGCTTTCTAAAGGTCTTTCAAAGGTTTTCTTCAGTGGCTGCCTTTTCACTCATTTTCTTTCAGTCCAGTCCTTGTAACTGACTACCTGATTTTCAGAGAAATGTTTTTTGTTTAAGCTTCTTAAAACTGGCTTAGGAATGGTATCTGATGGCCATGCCTTAAAGGACATGGAAAAATTTAACTAAGACCTGACACAGAACCTGTGAGATACATCTGGCCCTTCAGTTGAGCCATCCATTGTTCACCTCATCAGAAATAATCTCAGTGGAAGGCTGACTGTCAAGAAACCATTCTTAAGGAAGGGAAAGAGGAAGAAAAGGCTGTTTCTTGCCAAATTACATACAAACTGGATTGAAAATCAGTGGTACCAGGTCTTATGGATTGATGAATCAAAATTTCATGAATATGTATAGAGGAGGTCAGGAGAGAGGTACTACAGTGAGTGTCTACAGCCATCCATAAAACACAGTGGAGGCTCTGTCATGGGGTCAACATTATGAATCCTGAAAGTACCTTTAGATTTTGAATCACGATACTATAGCAACTGGAAAGAACCTGATTGTTAACAGCGTCGTTTTTAGCATGACAATGATCCCCCAACACACTACCAGTGCAGTAACTGCCTATCTGGACAGAAAAACACAAAATAAAAACTCAATCATGGATTGGCCTCCCCTGAATGTGTATCTGAAAATTAATGAATAAGTGTGGGCTCATCTTGACCGAGAATGGAACAAATGACAGCCAACATCAAAAGAAGAGCTTCAGAATGTCCTTGAAGAAACCTGGAAAACTATTCCTGAAGAATACTTAAAGAAATTTCAAGAAAGCTTGCTGAACAGCGTTCAGGCTGTGTTGAAGAATAAAGGTGGTCATGTAAAATATTGAATTTCAAACTTGTTAGAAGTGTGCAAATGCTGCTTTTGCCTTTCATAAAATATTTCTGTTTGTTTGCACATGTTTCAATAAATTGATGCCCCAATTTCCCATTTTACTTTCAAAATATGAAGAAATGAGGAGTGGCTCAACACTGTACAGTACTTTTGTGCATCACGACTTGACTCTTGAGTCACCTCTGTTTTGTCCTTTCGTGACTTGACTCCTGACCTCTATCCTTTTCTTGTTATATCTGCAAACAGAGATCTTCTCTTGATAATGATCAGGAATAAAGGAACTTCATAGAAAAGGTTTGGACGCTCTTGTAGTAAACAACTTGATACAGCTGGATATAATTGATCCAAACTCAATTATTAACATATTGGTTTTATAACTTAGTTGTCCAGGACAGAACTGTTTAGAAATGCTTGTAATTAAGCCAGGTGATATTTTTGTATATTTAAACCCTGTTATTTTACTTTCTTCTAACAGTGATCTACTTTCTGACTTTTTCTCTAAGGTGTAAGTAATTATTACAGTGTGCATAACAAATAATCATATATTTCCTCCTTTAAATATGCATAATGCCATAATATGCATGGCATTATAGTACTGACATATCAGAAAAAAAGTTTTGAAACCATCTGAGTGAGTGTTAAATTGGTGGATGGAGATAAATATGAGGTGTGATTTCAAAAAGTCAAAAACCTTACCTGACTTTTCTTTATCTGTCTCCTTGAGCCATGCTGCACCATGTCCAGTGCTGTTTCCTATTTTTAGATCACTTTCTGGAAGCCCCTTTCTGTCTACTTGGAGTTGTGTGACTGTGATGGCTGGATATTTTCCAGCCTGCCAAAAACTCAACCTTTCAACTTGAATTTTATTTTGAGGAGGGTGAACTTCTGGGGAGTCAAATCTTGGGATTAGGATTGGTGGTGAGAAAAGACTGCCAAAAAACATATGTGCTTTTAAAGTGCTGTGTGCTGGCCCACAGTGGCACTCACACAGTTTGGCTGGTTTCTCAGAACACAGCAGAACTCTACATTAACAGTGTGAGTCTTACGTGATGCACTTTGCCTGTCTGCCTTTGGCCTTAGACACTGCCGACTCTTCCACTGCCGAAAAACTGCTCTTTAATCTTTTGGTCATAGCAGGGACCAAGGTTTCATCACATAAGAGTCAGGTCAGTTTGAAACATAAGGCAGGGATTATACTTGGTTGTGGGTGCAGACACGTCCCTTCCTTTTATGGAAGGCTGGTTAAATTTAAATAATGTGTGGTTTTTGATTTTTTTTAATGGTCTGAGTTTTGGAACTTTTTGATTGCACCCTGTACAGTCTCTCTGACAGATACATGCACTTGTAAACAGTCATACACTGCTTTAAATGTGCTCATTCTACGCACATACACTCACACAGAAAGGTGGGCCTTAGCTATGTGACAATGATTACATTTGCTATGACACGCTCATTACATAAATCAGAACTAACAACTGCCAACATGACCTGAGGTTCTCAGTGGCAGGTGTTGCATGAGCTGTTACCTCCGCCATTCAAATGTGACCTCTAACCAAGTAAACAATACTAAATACAGACCAAGCAGGAGACGCCCTGACGGATCTCTCCTCCTCCCCGTAAATGAATCACTGCAGCATGATGTGTAGGCCGAACAGTTGCAGAATTGGAGTCACAGTTGAGATGAAAAGGACGTGCCGCTGAACAACAAATGCCACAATATCCAGAATGACTTCTTCTCTGAGTCACTTTAATGAGCTGCTGCTGAAATGGTGCCTGCTGTCAGCAGAGGTGACAGTAAGTCCTTTCCATCAAAAGGGACTCTTTGTATGAATTTCCCCATCACCAAAAGCCCCAGCTATTTGAGATTGATGCTGTACCTGTCAGTGCGCTTTTTAACCATTTTAGATTTTAGGTAGTGGTAGTGGTGCAGTGTGCTGTGAGGATACTGTTAATATCTTCTTTTGGAAAGATGGGAGTGTTGGAGACGTGAAGGTGGAGTTTAGACAGAAAGTCCTCTGAGTGCTTTTGATTCAAGCACTGACAGAGCTATGGGAAACTTACAAGGTTATAGAGTTTACCAGCTTGGCTGTGCCTTGTCACGGTCTTCTGAAAAACAATCTCCCTGGTTGAGTATCAGATGCATACCAATAATAGGTTTAGCCCACCTTAATGGCTATATAATATTAATATAGTTCCTTGCATGGAGGAGAAGAAAGTGATTAAAGGAAAGGTGACAGCTGCCAGAAAGCAATCGAGTGATTTTCATAGGGAAAAGTGACGTGGGTTGCAAGACAAAGCCCCGCTCAATTTTCTGCCTGTGGTTCTTCTCAGATTCCCCTGAGACAGAGCAGCTGAGCACTGAGAGAGCAATACAGAAGTGGATGGTAAATGCAGGTTGCGTAGGAGAATGAGCTTTGAAATGCCAACCAGGGGCAGCTTGAGACCTTAAAACCAGTCATGTTGCTCACATTTCAGTGTCTTGCTTGTGGCTATATCTGTCAGTGAATGTAGATCTCTACCTGATGCAATCCATTTAGCAGGCTTTTTCACCCCTTCGTCATACCTTAATTTCTAGTTCCTGTTGCTATTCTTATTACAAGGTCTGTTTTATCTTACATGGATATTGACAAGTTTGTCTTCAAGTTACATTTACTTTAAACCAATCGAACAGTGTGGCATTAACAACAGTGTCAAATGATGTTCCAAGATTAAGAAGAATTTGACTTGTTTCATACTGTGGTGAGGTCTAAGTCTAATAAAAACTACAAGATTGCAACAAGTACTGGATTTCATGTTGCATTTTTAATGTCTTGTATATTCTCATATATTGTATATATCTCAAATATTCTCATAACCACCATGACATCACCCACTGGTTAGTAAAATGCCATAACAAAGCCTTTAGCTGAGCATTTTTGTTTTGCTTTCTTGGTATTTTGAAACTGGATGTGACAAGCAAGGGGTGGCGCTGACTATGAAACTAATTGGCTAACAATTTGTGATTGACAAGTCACTAAACAATGAGCATATCAGAACAATCCTCCTTTCTGTTTCTTTGAATGACCATAATTTACAAAATGGACATACAATTCATTTTGTATACTAAGTACACCCTTACTGCTTCCATAGGAATTAAGAGGATAAGAAGCAGCCATGTGCTGCTAATCAAATGCACTTGATTAAAAAATGTCAGCCACCAAGGATCCCTCCATAAAATACGAAGGAGGATTAGGGCCATTTTAAAAATAAAAAAGTAGAAAGACTTAAAAAAAAAGTTTTTACATTTCGAGAATAAAGTCGAAATACTATTTTGAGAAAATAGTCAATACTATTTTGAGAAAAAAAGTCAAAGTAGTGTTTTGAGAAGTGGAAAGTAAAGTGGAGAATAAAGCTGTCATTTCTAGTGAAGTCTAGTGCAAGGCTGCTGGAGCCTCTAAAACATGCATGGTGTAGATGAGTTAGTGAAATCATACTTCAGAGTCGGTTTTAGTAATAGGAAAATAATTTCTCTTTTAGCACATAAACACGGTGTGGTTATAAGTATAAAGACACTGAAGACACTGTGCAGCAAATTGCGTTTGTTCAGAAGAAAGAACCACGCAAACTTGGATGAGTTGGCCGCATTTGTGCAAAATGAAATTACTGGTAACAGACAGATGCAAGGATACTCTGGCAGCTAGTGATCACATAAACCTAACGTGAATAGAAATGACAGCTTAATTCTCCACATTTCGCCTTTTTTTTCTCGAAATACTATTTTGGCTTTTTTCTCTAAATTCTATTTTGACTTTTTCTTGAAATACTATTTTGACTTTTTTCTCAAAATTTCAACTGTATGCTTGAAATGCAGAAAAAAAAAAATTAAAAAGTCCTTCTATTTTTAATTTTTTTAAATGGCTCTAATCCTCCTCCTCCGTAATACAAGCATAAGCTTTGGCAGTTTGTCAGTCTGGAGCATTCAGGTGCGTGTTACCACTATTTCACAATCTTCCCAAGAGTGAATGTACCATCGAATTCACCCCAAAGTTAGACTGCACTTCTCAGAGAAACTGCAAAAAACCCAAGAGCTACATCTCAGACTCTACAGGCCTCAGTTAGCGATGCTAAATGTTTAAGTTCATGTCAGTACAATTAGAAAAAGACTGAACAAGTTGTTTGTTTTGAAGGGTTGCCAGGAGAAAGCCTCTTCTCTGTAAAAGCATGGTTGCACAGCTTAAGTTGGTAAAGTCTGAAACCAAAGTGGAGATGTTCTGCTAAGATGCACAGCACCACATTTGGCAAAAACCAAACACAGCATATCAGCACAAACACCTCATACCAGCTGTCCAGCATGGTGGTAAAGTGGTAATGATTTAGGCTTGTTTTGCAGCTAACGGACCAGGACCCTGTACTATGAAGCAAGTTCAGCATACCCAGGATATCGTTCCATAATCTGGCTTCACTTAACCTAACACTGGCAACCAGGGTAAACAGTCACATGAAGGCAGTTACCAACTTAATAAGTCAGCCCCAGGTTTATCTATCAGCTACAAGTGCATTCACAGGAAAGAGATGGTGATGGCTCCATCTGACAATCACAAACATGGATAAGTCTTGTGGAAGCAGAGCGGCTGATTTTACAAAGGGAGAAGAACCAAAGACATGAGAAAATATAAAGAGGTTTAACGCATTATGCAGGCTGAAATTAACACAGCTACAGACACAAGTATGAGTGTCTGTTACAGGAAAGGCGCTGCACAGTAGTATAGCGCTGTATAAATGCCAGTGTGTGAAAAGCACTGGAAAAGATATACTGTATTAATAAAGTTTAGCCTACTTAAAGCGAATAAGGAAAGCCAGCAAAAATGCTGATTGTGTAAGCTAACAGAGTATAAGAGTTCTGTTATTAAGAAACAGGAGAATCTGACAAACTGCGATTTTTACAACATTAAATTAATATTAATTGCACATTAGATAGTTGTAGTTTTTGGTCTTTCAGCTGCAGCCTCAGTGATGTTTAATGGTGTCAGAGCAAATCAAGAACAAACATAAAGATGAAATTCAAACATAGGTTTAGTTTATGTGCAAATTTGATTTAGACTACAAATCAGAAAAGTAGCACCCTGTTTTAGAATCATACATTAAGGCTTGTAGAAAAATAAAATTGTGGTGAAATTGTTTGCAGCCAACAGGAATAAAATCAGTAAAATTACATCTAAGAATCTATATTTATTACTGATGCTCAATGACTTTTGACGCTATTAAGGACATTTTAAACCCTGTACTCTCAGTGCACAGAGGGATCTGAGGGATCTTCCTGGATCAGTGACGCTATTTTCCGGAGAACTGATTCATCAGTAGTCATTGATTTCATACTCTCTGTAATCTAGAACTTAACCCGCTCCAGAGCATGTTAGGCCTGCGGCATAAGTTACTGAGGCGATATCCGCTGGTAAGAAGGTGATATCACCACCATCATATTACTGAAAACCCAGAGTTAACCCTAAAGTTACCAGGATAAGCGTAAATCCAGCTTTGTAGTACAGGCCTGTGGGCACTTTGCAGTCATTGAGTCGACCACAGATTCCTCTGTATACCAAAGTATTCTGGAGTCAAATGTGATGCCATCTGTCTGACAGCTAAAGCTTGGCCGAAATTCAGTCATGCAATAGAACAGTGATCCCAAGCACAGCAGCAGGATGGCTGAAAAAGGAAAGAATCAGTGTGTTACAGTGGCCCAGTCAAAGTCCAGACCTCAACCTGAATGAAATGCTGTGGCTTGACAGTTGTCCACAAACTTCAAAGAACTGAAGCAACGTTATAAAGAAGAGTGGGCAAAATTCCTCCACAATGATATGAGAGACTGATAAAGTCATAGAACAATTTACTTACTTCAAGTTATTGCTGCTAAAGGTGGTTCTAAAAGCTACTGAATCATGGGGTGTAATGCGAAACTTTCTTTTTCACATGAGTGTAGGTGTGAAATAAAGCATAAAAAAGTTTAGCATTATTTCTTCATTTCTTATTTACAGCAGCTGTTGTTGTAAAACTTGGCCATTGACTGAGGCAAAGTGCAGGTGCAGTGACAAGTAATGTTTTTGTTGGCTCATACCTGACATTGTGTTTAAGTGTGTTGATGCAGCTGAGTGCTTTTTAAGTTTGTACAAGGAACATTTCATGACTAAAGTTTCATGTTTCTAATTCCGATAATTTTTTTGAACCAGTCACATTAAGGCATCTAATGCATGCATTAGATGACACAACGAAGATCTTTGCTATTACCAGGGAGAGGAAAGTCAACAGAAATATTTTAAGATGTTATCAGCTCTGTCAAAAAAAAACAAAAAAACTTAGCAGAAACTCATCTCTATCTTTATGCGATAAGAGCGTAGCTCAAGGGTGTCTGGGTGTGGTAGCGTTATGAAAACACTCTTGAAATTCTGACTTACAGTTTATTAGTTTCTTTGAGAGATAAAGACTGAAGAGTTGATTTTAATCAGTTTGAACTCATATTTTCTGAGTTTGGACTGCTAACATTTCACTTGAAATTTCATTTATTTTTATTCAAGAATGGCTGAAAGAGGTGAGTGATTTTCACTACCATCTTTGAAGGCATAAAAAAAACCATTTTTTTCTGTGTTCTGTCTATCCTTGTGATGTCTGCCGTGTTTATGTCATCTCTCTAAATGTGATGATTTCAATCTGAGAGCTATTGCTCACTGGGGCTTTATTATTTGATTGGTGCAGTTTAAGTGGTGCAATCAGATGAATTTGGGTTACCAGCAGAAATGTTTGAGTTGAAAAGAAAAAGGTGAATGGCATTTAACTGTCCACACTTTAAATGTACTTGGAACATGTGGGGAACTAGTTCTCAAGCAGTGTCCAGCAATTTGAAGCCAGAGCTGCTGCATCTGTGTGAGATCCATTCAAGGAGAAATGGATTGGTTTAGAAACTTGTGGACCTATTTGTATTGTACTACTGGGCTCACTTGTTTGTTTTTAATGTTTCACAGCTGAGGCCAATTTACACCAGTACCACATACAGTCCTGTGAAAAACACAGTACACCCCATGATTTAATAGCTTGTAGATTCACCTTTATCAGCAATAACTTTAAGTAATTGTTTTCTGAATGACTTTATCAGTTTCTCACGTGGTTTGGAGGAATTTTGTTTTAATTGGAGGTTTGAAAGGATTTTTTATGCACTGCTCTCTAAAAGGTCCTGCAACATCAATTAGTTGGGTTGACTTCTGGCCTTTGGATTGCAACAACTTCATTCTTTTCTTTTTTGGCTATCCTGTTGTAGATTTGCTGGCATACTTAGGATCATTGTCTTATTTCATGACCTAGTTTCAGCCAAGCTTTACCTGTCAGTCAGACGGCCTCACATTTGACTCTAGAACACATTGGCGTACAGAGGATTTCATGGTGGACTCAATGAGTGCAAGGTGCTCACCACTCCAATACCGTGCTTCATTAGTATAAGGTGCTTGTGCTGATATGCTGTGTTTGTTTTTCACCAAAAAAACATGTGCATTTTGGCCAAAGGTCTCCACTTTGGTCTCATCTATCTAAAGGAAATTGTTCCAGAAGTTTTGTGGTTTGTCTAGATGTAACTTTGCAAACTAAGCTGTGCAGCCATGTTTATTTTAGAGAGAAGAGGCTTTCTCCTGGAAGCCCTTCCAGGCAGGCTGTACTTTTTCAGTCTTTTTTTAATTGTACTTCATAGATGTTAGCATTTAAAATCACTAACTGAGATGTAGCTCTTGGTTTTTTTGCAATTTCTCTGAGAATTACACGATCTGACCTTGGGGTGAATTTGCTAGGGCTAATTAAAATTTATAGATAAATTTCAGACATAGTTTGTTGGCCTACTCTTCTTTGCAATATTGAGCTAGCCAAATGTCCCTGGTTTGGGTCCAGGTGGTGACACAAGCCCCTCCCAACTTGTGAGGGCTGCATCAGGAAGGGCATGCAGTGTAAAAACTATGCCAAATCACCGATGCAGATTCATCTGCTGTGGCGAACCTCTGAGGAAATACAACGGAGCAACGGTGCTTTATAGGTGCTTCCGAGGGATTTCGATGCAGCACTGGGCCTAGCCCTGATTTTTGTTTTGGTTGATTTCCAAGTTTCCATATGTCCTTTTAAATAGTTTTATGTTTGTCTGAGGAGCACTAAAAGTAAGTCTTATACCATGTGATGATAATTCCTGCCTCCCCAAGTATGCTTCCTCCCACTCAGCCAGTCCTTGGACTGATAAATCTTGACAATATATTTAACAACGTAGTGACAAAAGGATAGAGTACTATAATAGATGATATGTGGTTATTAGTCACAGAGAAACAATAACCAACACTCATCATTTTTTACTTGCATTCAGAGTCACAGTGTTATGCACACTTCCTCTTTCTCATACTTTAACTCGTAACATCAGTGGTTGGACTTTTGTATTACCCGAGGGCTCAATGGTCTATAAAAGTATTTCATACTGTGTTGTGATTTTCACAGATGATGAAGTGGGGTTTGTACTTGGTGCTGTTGGTTCCATCTCAGCGCTGGTCACAATGGGAATAATGATCAAACTACACAACAGGAAGCAAAAGAGGTGAGTTATTACTGAAACATCTGTTCCTTTTTGCTTGTGCCACTAAAAGCAATGTAGGAAACAAGTAACATAAAAATGCAAATATGATGTCAGTGTTAGGAGTTACAGTGCTCTTCTCAGCAATTCAGAGGTTTACACTGAATTGCTGCTACATATCGATTTTGGTACAGTTTTGGTGTCCAGCAAGGTGATTTACCCCCTGGGATTAATGAAGTATTCTCATTTGGATTTTAATTCTGATCTTTAATCCCCTTCAAGTATTGGAAAAGCAAGGCCAGTTAATTTGTTTGTGATCTGCACTGAAGACATTTGTGTGTGAGATCAAAACATGAAGCAGCTTTATTCTTTGGTATTTACAGGTACATCTAAAAAAATTAGAATATCAAGAAAAAGTTCAATATTTTTTGTCACTCATTTCAGAAAGTGAAACCCATATATTATATAGATTCATTACACATAGAGTGAAATATTTCAAGCCTTTATTTCTTGAAATTTTTGACGATTATGGCTTACAGATAATGAAAACCCAAAATTCAGTGTCTCAGAAAATTAGAATATTGTGAAAAAGTTCAACATTGAAAAGTCATGGTGTCACACCCAAATCAGCTAATTACCTCAAAACACCT
>VUQH01083492.1:0-15352 GCA_015106775.1 Etroplus canarensis
TTCAGTTTTTGCAGTTTTAACAGCCTGTTGATAATCACTAAGACAATTGTGCAGAATATCACGGGAGATTTGAAGATGAGATTTAAATACTACTTTATGGTTATCAAACTGTTTTATCTTTGGCAATTCTATAGATTTAATTAAAGAAATGAGATCAAATGATGTGTAATTGCAATTTAAAATTGGCTCTTTGTTAACTTGTCTGTTGTCTGTAGACAACACTTGTCCAAAGGTGACACTAATGCCAAATATGAAAAAAAATCACCCAGAGACTTTTAAGACCAAGCACATCCACGAGAACAGGACAGATGACCAGTCCAAAAAACTTTATGGTTCTGGCCACAGCACTCACTGGCACAGAGGCCAAAAACTTAGAGGATCAATAAAGTCATTAGCTATATCCTCTGGCAACAAATAATATTCGTAAAGACTCTGGACTGTGAGAGGAATAGCTGCCGTCAGGTCTAAGGTGCTCCTTGAAAACAACAAGATCGGCTTCAGTATCATAATTCAGTGTGTCTCTGGTTCTTAAAGGTTCAAGGGTTTGATTGTAATGTGATTTGTGATAAGCTGTCTTCTTTCAACCTGTTTTCTTCATTGAAAGGACATCATACCTTCCTTTTCACTGGCCAACAGGGAAGCCTGCTCATCTCCTCTGGATCTCTGCAGGTGGAGGAGCGTGAGATGACTCATGTGTTGTTTTTCTCTCTCCTGTGTAAGAGAGAAGAAAGGGGTGACTGGACCCTGTCTTTATAAATCTAGATAAATGAGGTAGCCCGCTGATAGAGCTGTCTCACACACACGCGCGCGTGTGTGTGCGTGCGTGCGCGCACACTTCCTACCAGCCCTACATTGACCAAACCAAAATTAACACTGCATTCACGTCACTTTTAATTTACTGTACATGTGATCAGTGAGAAAGGAAACAAGGATTGCTTTGTGCTCCTGTGTGATCTACATGACAACTAAGCATGTACAATCACAGTGCTTTAAAAAAGTTACCTCATTAATAGGCAAATACATGCATAGTGGTGTCATTTTTAATTTTCTCATAAATAGTGTCCTCTCTAAAAGTGTTGGGACAGCAAGACAAATTAGTTTTTGCTGTGCACTGAAGACGTTTGTGTGCAAGATCGAAAGAATAAGACGAGAAGGGAGATCAGAGTTTCAGCTTTTGCTCCCTGATATTTACACCGGTGGGAAACAACACAGAACATGACACATTCTGTATCAGACCACCCAGTTTTTCAAGTGAGCATAAGTAACTAAATGAAAGTAAAAATACTTCATATTTGATTGCATATTCCTTGCTTGCAACCAAAAAACATTAAGCCTATGACCCACAGACTCCATCCAATTTCTTGTATCTTTGCTGTTTATGTCTTTGCAGGTTTGTACACCTCATTTCACCTCCTGAAGTGAAATGAATGTTCAGTTGGGTTAAGATCTGGTGATTCATTTGGTCAGTCCAAACCCTTCCATTTTGTTCCTTCTATATTTAGTTGGCAGTGTGTTTTGGATTGTTGTCTTGGTGGATAAATTTCTCTGAATTGGCAGACAAGATGTTTCTGTAGGCTTCTGTGCTCATTCTATTATTGCTATCATAATGAGTTACATCATCAATAAACATGATGATGAGCCTGTTCCAGAAGCAGCCGTGCAAACCCAAATCATGACACAAGATTAAGATTCAAAACTTTATTGTCATTCCTTTACACTAACAGTAGGGATATGAATGAAATTTCTGTGCGTTGGCTTGGATAATGACTGTGAAAGGCAGGGCAGGTAAGAAATAAGAATAAATTAAATAAGATAAGAAAAAACATATATAGTATCCAAAAATAAACGCTGTACAAAATAACCTGAGGAACGTAAAAAAAAAATATAATATTATATAAAGATGCAGAAAAGAATCCATGTATATTTACACTCCAGCAAAGAAAGAAAATACTGTAGCAGGATATAATACTGTATGTGGTAAGCATTGCATTTTTCCAAGTCCTCGTTGTTGCATTTATACACACATATATAAATATTGTACATATTGTATATATTGCACAGATGTTGAGGTATTGCATATAAACAGAGGTGTGGTGTTCATCCTGAGTTCAGTACCTGATGATCTGTGGAATGAAGCTGTTGCAGAACCTGGCTGTTCTGCACTTCAGACTGCAGTACCGCCTGCCAGATGCCAGCAGAGAGAACAGTCCGAGCTGTCCCTCATGATGCTGTGGACACGAGCGTTTGTGTCCCAGCTCCTGGATGGGAAGAAGAGAAGTCCCAATGATCTTCTCCGGTGTCCTTACCACTCTTCAGAGTCATTTCCAGTCACCACACAGAGATGCAGTTTGTCAGAGTGCTCTCTATGGTGCTCCAGGTAGAAGGTGGTCAGGACGGCAGAGGGGAGGTGTGATCTTCTCATCCTCCAGAGGAAGTGCAGCGGCTGCTGTGCTATTTTCACCAGACATTGTGTTTTTTGACCAGATCAGATTGTTCACGTGCACCCCTAGGAGCTTGGTGCTCCCCACTATATCCACTGCTGTGTTGTCAATTAGCAGTGGGGAGTGACAGGGGCCGGCTCTTCCTGAAATCCACAATGATTTTCTCTGCTTTGTTGACATTCAGGAAGAGGTCGTTTTCCTCGCACCAGTCCGCAAAATGTTCCGCCTCCTGTCTGTAGGCCAGTCGTAGATCACAACCTCCACCATGCTTCCCAGATGAGCTTGTACATTTAGGATCAAGAGCAGATCCGCTTTTCCTCCATACTTTGGCCTTTCCATCAGTTTGACAGAGATTCATCTTCATCCCATCAGTCCATAAAACTTTTAAACAAATTCCAATCTGGCCTTCAGATTTTTACCAGTAGTGGGTGGTTTGCACATTTCAAATTGTGGTACTGGCTATCCAGTTTTTTTTGTTTTTTTTTTTTAAATAACTCTGACTTTCTCAGCTTCTGAATGTCATCCATTTCTGTGATATAAATCTCTCTGGTCTTCATGTTGGCCAATCCTTCTTAACTACAAATGCATTCTTCACAGGTGAAAGCCAAAGCTAAGGATTGATATCCAGGCCTACTTGGTGATTAAACAACCAACCTAAAATGACACACCTGTGTATCATGAAACAATGAAATGCTCTTGCTCCCTTGAAAAACCAAATGGTTTGAACCAAAATATGTTATGTTCTATGTTATTTAACATATCTAGCTGTAAACACCAGAGAATAAAAGCTGAAACTCTGATCTCTCTTCTCACATTTTTCTTTTGATCTCACACACAATTGTCTGCATGGCCTCAATGTTCCAATATTTTTGGAGGGGGCCGTGAAACAGGAGGAAAGGGAAGACAAACACAGAACACCAGGGGGCAGAGTGAAAAACCAAGCAATGAAACTTTAATCCCAAGCAGTGGTCACAGTGCATTGGTTTTGGCAAACAACAGAGGCAATTTGTAGGCAAAAGGTGAAAACATGCCAAAAAGTCATACATGAGAAGATATTTGGAATGCAGGGGAACTAATAAACATAAATAAGGACAACTAAACAAACAAACAAAGAATACTAACTAAAAAAGAAAAGGTGTTGAATACAAGCACATAATAAACAAGGAATATAAATACCAAAGAGAAAAGGATGAATAGAAATGACCAAAATAAAGCATAAGGAATCCAAAAAGTGGAAAAGAAAACAATACACACAAAAAATGCTAACTTTGAGATGGCTTGAAAGCTTGTCTAGATAATGAAAAGACAATAACAGCAAGTTCTTTTATACCAGTCATTTACATCAGGAATTTTTTTTTTGTCCATATCCATTAATATTTTTGTTAAGACATATATTTCATATTTATGCCTTTCTATCCTAAACACTACTACTTAATTAGCCACCACAGTAATCACAGGCTTGTGGTTATTACAAAATAGGCTACTTCAATAAAAAACAACAACAATAATCAAACTGCCACTTTATTTTTGAAAATTCTGTCATGCTTTCTGAATGAATAAATATCCAAAACAAATGAGAATTAGATAATATAAAATTATTTTTAAGTAAAAGAAGTAAGAGCTGCACCTCTGAGTAAATATTAAGTCATCACTGGTTCACTCTATACAATTACTGCTACTAACAAAAATTCAAATCCGTGCAGTGGATCTGCAGCTGATTAGAGTATGTGTGGTTCTCTGGCACACACACTTTGATCCTAACCAGCAGTGAGGAGACAGGTGGGACGGGAACAGCAGACTAACACCTGGACAGACAGATGTTCTCACCTGTAGGTGGCATGTGGACAGCAAGCTGCCTATAGTGAAAATGCACACACACACACACACACACACACAGAAATTCTTGTCCAGATGACAGATGGAAAAAGACATTTTTAGCTTCATTTACAACCAAGAAATGCCCAAAGGCTCAAATGGCATCACAGATTTCCAATTCAATATTTCTGACAAAAGTTACAGATGAATAAGCTATGTAGAGGAATTCTCAAAGCCTGTCTGAGGACTCAACGTGGACTAAGCACCAACTTTGTGACCATTCATTTGAATGAATTCTAATGAATAGAGCTGTACATCAAACTGAAAAAACTTGCAATAACCTTGTAATGGTCCGTATTATAATTCATTTAGCATTTAGCTTTTGATTTTCAAAAACTATTCTACAGACTTAAACCAACCTCTGCATGCAGGTGATAGGATTAGCCCATTAGATGGAGGTTCGAAAAAGCGTTTGAAAATTAGCGATTAGAGGTTGCGTTTACTTGCAATCAGGCTTGAAAACATGAAAAAATGAGTCAAGATAAAAATAAAAACCACATTTTAAGCTCATCTGGCTGAAGGCCCGACCAAACGACCTTCTAGAGTATTAGTCAGATTTTAGTAGAACTTAAACACGATGATCACCTGATGGGTCTTCACCCAAATTGTGCTCAAGGTATTATTTGTCATTTTATGGGCAATTTCCATTTTTGCTAAAATCACTGTTCCTAAAAGGTATTGCCCTTAATTTTAATGTTCAAAAGGAGCTAGTTGAGGTAGTCAGGATGCCTGCTGGATGCCTTCTAAGTGAGGTGTTTTGGGCATGTTCTGCTAGAAGGAGGCCCCAAGTCAGACCCAGGACATGCTGGACAAATTGCATGAACACTTTGGTGTTCCCCTGGAAGGGCTAGGGGAGGTGGAAGGACATCTCTACTTGGAATGCTGCCTTCTCAACCCAGACCCACATAAGCAGCAGAAAATTGATGGAATTGATGGAAACCTTCAGAAAATAAGTGTTTGCATGTGCGCCTCTGTCATCAACACTAAATGGCATTATTAGACATGTTTTGGTGCAATAACGTCTTAACCCTCTGGAGTCGACAGACAGCCAGTGTACATCATGTGACCGAACATTTTTGCGTTTGGATTTGCAGGCAGGAGCTGCACCAAATCACATAACCGACACAAAAAACTTCGGTCCCCTGATGTGGACTTCCTGGCTCCTCCGTTGACTCCAGAGGGTTAAGGCAAGTCAGGAACTAGGACTGTGGTGTAGGTGTAGCCTCAGGTTGGATGACACTTCATCAATATGATCAGCATAACTTCCTGTTTTTATGAGAGGAACACTCAAAGGTCACTTTGGAATGTTCCACTGTCACTATTCCTATCATGATGACGGATTTTTGATGGTTGTCTTCTTTTAGATGGTACGTCTACTGGTAATAGTGCTGTGATAGCTTGAAATGTTGCTTTGCTACACGTTACACATTCCACTTGTACACTGTTGGTGGTGATCATGATCTTACTGGTCATGATGAGGGAGGGAGTGGTCCTACTGGTTGATTAGGCCTTCTTATCATCCTTATGCTAACATTAGTAATATGGTCAATGCTATGACATGCTGATGCATTCACATGTATTGATACTTTCTATGGCCACGGTTACTATGAGATACATTAATTTGTCCTGGATATAACTGTTTGTGAGCCTCCTTGACTTCTCAGTGGATTTTAATACTCATTAATTTGTGCAATACAGCTAAAAAGAAAATATATCACTTTCTATCTGTGCTTTACACATTAACCTGTGAAATGTGAGTGACTGTGAACAGGCTACTGTGTCAATGGTGTGCTATGGAAAGATATACGGAAATATGCAGCTCGAACTCTGTTTTGTTTGAATCTTGGTTTTTCCAAATGTCTGCAAAGATGGTTGAGTTTACAAAGGTAGCATGAACCATAGAAACACAACTGATACACAGGACAGACTGAACAAATAATACTTCTACCTTATATACCATTAGTTATGGTGCAACAGGCTTAGGCTGCTGGGGGGGCTTCTTCTGATGCCCCTTGCATTTCTTCTCCACCCACCTCTTTTCACTCCCATTGTATTTATTTACCACTGCTTAGTGTCATTATTTGACTGACTGAACAGACCCAAAAGATGCAGACAGGACTCTCTAAGTCGTTCTCTGAGACTTTATTTTGTGAAACAGTAGAATCTAAGTCTTTTGAATGGGAAGTATGGTTGAGCAGTCTGATAGGGGGGCTGAGGTGTTTGGCGTCTGGGTGAATATGTCTGTGTTTTTGAATGTGAGGGTGGGTACTGAGTCTGAAGTGGGGTCCAGAAGGGGCAAGGTCCATGACAGGGGTCCAAGGGTCCAATGTTTCCAGAGTGTCTAGATCCAAAGAATCCAAGGGAAGGTGGTGGCAGGCAGGCAGCAAGCAGGCAAACAGAGACTGGGACACACTATTGGCAGAATAACGATCTGGCAATGATGGTGAGCAGAGCCGATTCTAAAGTACTCTAGGTAATGAGTTTTGAGGGATCAGGCGTGTGCCTCCGCAGATTCTCCTGGCGACTACCGTGCCATTGGGTGAAGGGGAAGAGAGAGGGAGTGTACTGAACATCAGCAGCCTTACGATTCTTTCTCTCTTTGCTCTCCTTTCTCTCTTCTCTCTCCCCTGACCCCTAACTGGTAGAGGCAGATGGCTGCCCCTCCCTGAGCCTGCTTCTGGCAGAGGTCTCTTCCTATTAAAAGGGAGTTCTTCCTTCCCACTGTCACCAAGCTCTTGCTCATAGGGGATCGCCTGATTGTTGGGGTTTTCTCTCTAATATTGTAGGGTCTTTACCTTACAGTGTAAAGCACCTTGAGGCAACTTTTGATTATAATTCACAACAATCATTTGAAGTTACATTTAATTTGTAAGGTAAACTTTGCAGTATAGTGGAGATAAACTTTAAAAAAATTCCCTTTAAGCAAGCCCTTGGTGACAGTGCAGAGGAAAATCTCCAACAGGAGTTTACCGCGACCAGCTGGAGGGACAGAGAAGAGAGAAAAGATGAGAATACAGAAACAAAAATCTCCAACACGTCCTGTGTTATTCCCACTGGTGACTTTTAGGAAGTGGGGAATAAAGAAAGGAAAGAAAAATAATCTTTCTGAGGCATGACTCAGCTCATGGCTTCCAGAAATAGTCTTTCTATATCAGTACCCATCACTCAAATGGCTGTGAGCTTTGTGAGTTTGTGGTTGCAATCGCTTCCCCGCTCCATGCTGTGTCTCTGTCACAGCTCCTCAGCAGGGCAGTGCAGCCCCTGCTCATTTTGGACCATTTTAAATTCTTGCCAATTTGGGGCGAGTTAAAATTAGCTCACCGGCACCCAGCAGCTCTTCATTCAGAAGTTATTACACCCTGAAGCAGCTCACTTCACCAAACTGACAGACAGGAAAGACAGAAAGTCCTTTTGTTGCACCTTGAAACGCAGGGGAATGAAGATGACACAGAGGATTTGTCAAAGACCTGCTCGGAATAAAAATGTCACAAAATCTGATACATATGTGGATTTGTGTGTTTTCTCGAGCAAAGTCTCTGTTACAGACACTGAGAGGGGGTTTGCAGCTTTAGACTTAGAAGCATAAATTTACAGCAGCTAATTCGTCTTGAGCTCTGCAGTGAGGCTGACGTGAACATGATCGATCAGGGTGACAGTTCAATACGTGGCTGTATTTCTGGTCTCACAGACTCACAATATGAAGACAGCCCTGGGATCTAATTTATGACAACAGAGGCTTGACACTTACACATGACTGGTACAAAATGTGTGACACATTCATGCAAACATTTTATAGAATGCGGACATACAACCCACATGTTGTTGCTATATTATTTAGTAAGTGCTGCATGGCTCATCACTGCAACCTTAGTCTCAGTGGAGTGCAGCATGGCCAATGCATGTATGAATGCATGGATGCATCAAGGTGGCAGATTCCGAAAAGTCTCAGTTCTGTTTCCTCCACATTTTAAGTTACTTTGAAATAATGAAAAAATCATGAAAGTACATTCTCAGGCCACTTTATGAGGTATTTTCAGCTGCTTGGCAACTCACTGCAGTTAAGCATGCAGACATGGTCAAGACAATCAGATCAAACTGAGCATCAGAATGGGGAAGAAAAGGGATTTAAGTGACTTTTAAAGAGGCATGATCGTTGATGCCCGATGGTCTGAGTATTTCAGAAACAGCTTATCTACTCGAATTTTCACGCAGAAACACTGATTCTTCTTCATGTCCATATTTACAGTGCCTTGTGAAAGTATTCATACCCCTTGAACTTTTCCACATTTTGTCACAGTAGAACCACAAACGTAATGCATTTCATTTTCCGTGACAGTGCATAATTGTGAAGTTAAAGGAAAATTATTCACGGTTTTCAAAACTTTTTACAAATAAAAAGTCTGAAAAGTGTTTACTCTGATACTCCTAAATGAAATCAAGCGCAACCAACTGCCTTCAGAAGTCACTTAATTTGTTAAGAGAATCTGCCTGTGTGTGGTTTAGTCTCAGTATAAATCCAGCTGTTCTGTGAAGGCCTCGGTGGTTTGTTAGAGAACATTAGTGAACAAACATCATGAAGCCCAAAGAACATACCAGGCAGGTCGGGGTAAAGTAACGCAGAAGTTTAAAGCAGGGCTAGGTTATAAAAAATATTCCAAACTTTGAACATCTCACTGAGCACTGGTCAATCCATCATCTGAAAATGAAAAGAGCATGGCACAGCTGCAAACCTACTAAGACATGGCTGTCCACTTAAACTGACAGACTGGGCAAGGATCAGAGAAGCAGCCAAGAGGCCCATGGTAACTCTGGAGGAGCTGCAGAGATCCACAGCTCAGGTGAGAGAATCTGTCCACAGGTCAACTGTTAGTCATGTACTCCACAAATCTGGCCTTTATGGAAGAGTGGCAAGAAGAAAACCACAAGAAGTCCTGTTTGCAGTTTGCCACAAGCCATGTAGGGGACACAGCAACAGCATGTGGAAGAAGGTGCTCTGGTCAGATGAGACCAAAACTGAACTTTTTGGCCTAAATGCAAAATGCTATATGTGGCGGAAAACTAACACTGCGCATTACCCTGAATGTACCATCCCTACTGTGAAACATGGTGGTGGTAGCATCATGCCGTGGGGGTGCTTTTCTTCAGTAGGGAGAGAGACGCTGGTCAGAGTTGATGGGAAGATGGATGGAGCCGAATACAGGGTGATCTTAGAAGAAAACTTGTTAGCGTCTGCAGAAGACTTGAGACTGGGGCAGAGGTTCACCTTCCAGCAGGACAACAACACTAAACATACAGCCAGAGCTACAATGGTTTAGATCAAAGCATATTCATGTGTTAAAATGGCCCAGTCAAACACCAGATCCAAATCAGATTGAGAATTTGTGGCAAGACTTGAAAATTGCTGTTCACAGATGCTCCTCATCCAATCTGACAGAGCTTGAGCTATTTTGCAAAGAAGAATGGGCAAAATTTCTCCACATGTGCAAGGCTGGTAGAGACATACCCCAAAAGACCTGCAACTGTAATTGCAGCTAAAGGTGTTTCTACAAAGTATTGACTCAGGGGGACTGAATACATATGCACAACACACTTTTCAGATTTTTATTTAAAAAAATTGAAAACCTTGAATGATTTCCACTATTATGCACTACTTTGTGTTGGTCTATCACACAAACTCCCAATAAAATACATTTACCTTGTGGTTGTAACATGTGTCAGGGTTTGGTATACTTTGAGTTCGGTTCTGTATTATTTTTGACTTCTTTGTATTCTGTCATGTTTATTGCTTAGTCTGTCTCCGTCTCCAGTCCTGTCAGTGTCTCGTTCCTGTTTCCTGTTTTACTTTGATACTCATCTGGTCTTGTGTGTTGTGTTCAGTTTTGCTTCCTGCCCCTGATTGTTGTCACCTGTGCTCCTCCCCCTCCTGTCTCCCATTAGTTGTCAGTCTGTGTATTTATCCCTCTGTCTCCCTCCACTCCTTGTCTGATCGTCAGTCTTCTACGGTCCCCGGTCTTAGTGTGTTTTGTCAGTCTGTTTCCTGTACATCCTGCCCAGGCTCCCATGCCTCAGCAACCTGTCTTCTTTAGTGAGCTGTCCCCTGCCTTCGTTATTGTGTTTCATCAGCTTAAATAAAGCTCGCTTTGTATTAAAACCTGTCTACCACAGTCCTGCCTTTGGGTCCGCCCTAGAGACCTGACAACATGACAAAATGTGAAAGAGTTTAAGGGGTATGAATACTTTCACAAGGCGCTGTTTAAAGTTATATTGAAGCGCCCAATAGCATTAAACTCAATGATGGTAGAATATATAAAGCCATACAAAAATAATACAACTATTTAGGTTAAGCAAAATTTTTTATAAAATACTGTTTAAAATAAGAGCTGAATGCAAAATGTTTTGTCATTTTATACATTATATAGAAAATGCAAACAATCAGAGACATAATGTGAACATAATGTAGCTACAGTTACGTCATGAGTAAAAAAGTGCTCCTTATTACTCAGAAATACACAGACACTGAAAAAACAGACACTTACTTTAAACTTTTATTAAACTGCTTTTCGAATTCAGGGTCATGGGGGCCTGGAGCCTATTCCAGCTGTCATTGGTGGAGAGGAGAGATTAAAACTTACATATAAAACACATGATCCATCTCCTAAAATGTGACACAAATGCTGCTTACTTGTTAGAATCCAAATGAACACTATCTAATGATACAGCAAGAGCTGAGCTTTATCTTACAATTCTTTAACTTTTCACAGTAAAATATTTACCTGAAGTTTAGTGTTTTTACAGTGTGCCTTCACCTAAGATGAAGGGGTAGAATAACTAGACTATTTCCTCTTGGAGGCAAATTGTGTGTCTGCACATCATTTAGCCTCCTGATGCCGTGTCTTCCTCGCTGTATCAGGTCTCTCTGCTCTGTTTCCCCATCTGAGGCTCTTATCTTCCTCCTCTCCTCTATCTCTTCTCTATGAGACACATCACAAGTGTAATGGTGCTGTGTCTATTCTCAGTGCTGGCTTCCCTGACATGAGATATTGGACTGTAATAACCTGCGGCACTCTGTCTGTGTTTGTTTGATCTCATGTTTTGGCTTCCTGTTCCTCTCAGCAGATTAGCTGCTGATGTTTCGGATGTCAGGGTCAGACGTTGTTTATTGGGTCAAAAGCTTTGCTTCCTGATGTTCAAGAGGCTGAGATCAGGTATTTTTGTCCTGTGAGGGAATCAAAACCTAAACACTTGGTGGAAAAAACTTAGGTGAGTTATTGTTGTCCGTTCTCTCTACATAATGGTTTTTCCTTTTTTCCTATTTCTTGTTTTTTCTTGTTTTGGGCCCGTCATTGGGTTATTGATCATATTATTTTGTGAAATCATGAGCATTTTCTCTCTTTAAGTTTTTCTCTACAAACACTGACAATATTTTCTAGATCACTAATGAATGCATATATCCCTCCCTGTTTTAAAGATATTTATGATTAGCCTTTCAGTATGGTCCAAACACCGTGATAAAATTAGAAGTGATGCTCTAATTTTACAACCAGCCCTTCCTCTCTTCTTCTCTCTGGGTCTAATAAAATGTTGAACTTTGTTACAGTAATCCCACACAGAAAGGCTGTTAGACCACAGGAATGCATGGGATAGTTGCATGTCATTTGATGTTATTTCCTTCAATAAAACCAGCTGATCCAAGGAGAACCAACGGAATAGAAAGTATCTGAAGCCTATCAAACTGCTGCAAAGAAAAAGTCTAATTTTCTTTCAACCCTGTTTGTCCTTCTACTCCACTGTAGGTGGAAGGTGATCATAAGGAACAGATGTCTTCACAATCTGACACAAATCCTATTGAGGCTGTGAGATAACTCCTTATCTTGATTGCTCCTCCGAATTCATTATTAAAAGCTGCTGAGAGGGGGGCCTGAAGCCAAACCTGGATGAGGATACTACACATTCATATGAACAACAAAGGACTCTATGAAAAACTAGGTACACCATTATTGCTTCAATAAGAAGTAGCAGCCAGGTGCTGCTAATCAGATGCACTTGATTAACTGATCAGCCAGCATGAGCAGATCTATAAAAGCACAGGTCTTGGCAGTTTTGCTGGTCTGGAGCATTCAGGTGTGTATTAATGCAGTAGTGCAGTCCTCTCAGGAGTGGACGCCCCGGCAAATTCACCCTGAGGTAAGACCATGCGTACTACACTCAGATACTGTAAAAAAAAAACCCAAAACACACACACACACACACATACAAGAGCTACATCTCAGACTCTACAGGCCTTGGTGACAGTACAATTAGAAATAATTGTAGCACAAACATGGCACAGGACATTATGACCAAACAGCTCTAATTTAGTCTTATCTGTCCAAAGCACATTGTTCCAGAAGACTTGTACTTTGTTCACATCCAACTTTGCAAACCTAAGCCACTCTGCCCTGTTCTTTTTAGAGAGAAAATTATGTCTAATGCCGAACCTTCCAAACAAGCCATACTTATTCTAGTTATACCGTCATGAAGTATTACATCTAACATGTTAACTGAATCCTGTATAGTCTGTTTTTCTAAAGATCGCATCATTTGCCCTTCAGGTGAATTTGTTGGGACATCCACTGCTGGGAAGATTGATCAGCCAGTGTGAGCACCTCTATAGAAGCAGAAGTTTTGGCTGCTGTTCTGGAGCATTCAGATGTGTGTTAACATGATGGCACCATTAATCAAATAATTTGAATAGCACCACTTTGGTGAAGCAGTAAGTTTTTTATTATTATTTTTATTGTTATTTTTACTTTACGTTTTCACTAGCTTAAGTCTTCAGACGTTCAGGGGCACCTTGAAGTCATTGAGTTGATCATGGAGAATTCAAATGTGAGGCCATCTGTCTGACAGCTAAAAGCTGGCCAAAACTGGGTCATGCAACGGGACAATGATCCCAAGCACAACAGCAAATCTACAACAGAATGGCTGAAAAAGAATGGAGACGTTAAGGTGGTCTAGTCAAAGTCTAGACCTCAACCTGACAGAAATGCTTTGGTGGGACCTTGGGAGCTGTGCATAAATGAATCCTCACAGACTTCAATGAACTAAAGCAACATTGTAAAGAAGAGTGGGCTAAAATTCCTCCAAATTTCAGAATTTCCCCTGTAGAGATGAATAAAGAGGCTGTTAAAGTCATACATAGAACCATAACGTCATGTTATTTCTGCTAAAGGTGGTTTTACAAGCTCTTAAATCGTGAAGTGTACTTATTATTATTTTAACAGGACTGTGAACACACTTTTTTGGTTTAAACTATACATTAAACTAGTCAACCAAGGCATCGTGATGTGAGCCCGTTGCCTACTAAATGTACCTTAGGATGCTTGCTTGTATTTCCCTCAGCAGATCAATCAACATTGGTAATTTGGCAAAAGTTTTAAGCGGGATGCCCTTCCTGACAGAATCCTCCTGTTGCCTACTATAGAAGCAAAATTCAGACAAACTGCTCAAACACACCATAATGTTAGACTGATCTCCACTGATAATACTGTATCTGGCAGCACTTTTCACCTTGTGAGTCTGTGTGTGTGTGTCAAAATATCGCCTTGAAGACATTAAGCAGAAGGGTCTACTACATGATTGGTTTTTGTAGGTGTTTATTTATTTAACCTTTATTTATCCAAGATAATGCGAGTCTTGAGAACCAGCAGTAGATGCACAGATGAATGTAGGTCAGTAAGCAAGATGGGAGGAAAGCAAAAAATAGCCTCATAAATAAGAATGTACCAGCGCTTGAGTCTATGAAATGACAAAACATATATTTGGTATCCTTTCTAGCAGCTACGTGTGTTTTTGTTTGCTCTAGATCACCTTCTATTCAATGGATATGGATTTATACATGCAGAAACTGTTTACACGAGTAACCAACTGCTTGCGCTAAAATCAAAGTCCTGTGTTGGTGTGGACCCAGTTTACAAGACGAGATGTGGAGGCTGCAGAGCCGGTGCAAAGCTAAAGGCGAAATGGCTAGTGAAGAGGTGGTATAAGTCTTCGGTATCTTCTGTGGTCATCGAAAATGTGAACTCACTAACGAATAAGATTGACGAACCAGCTGCGCCAGTGAAAAATGATAAGACCTTTTCTGAAACGTGGCTCACGTCTCACATTCCAGACGATAACGTGAAGCTGCTCGGCTTCAGCACAGTCAGGGCGGACAGAGACGCAAACACCTGCAGGAAGCTGAAAGGAGGAGGACTCACTATATATGTGAACACAAGGTGGTGCAATCCTGGGCACGTAAATATCAGAATGTCAATCTGCTGCGGGGACGATGAACTTTTACCCTGTCCCTATTGCTTGCCCAGAGAGTTTGGACATGCTATTGTCATTGTTTACAACCGTCCACATGCCGATGCAGAGATAGCAGATGACGTCTTCCGCTCCACTGTTGCTAAATTATAAACACATCGCCCTGAGGCGATTGTCGTCATTTCTAGGGACTTTAATCATATGATTCTGGACACAACAGTACCTGCTTTTGTCCAGTATATAGACTGCAACAGCAGGGGAAATAGGAATATTGACCTACTGTATTCAAATGTAAAAGACACATACTGCGGGGTTGTGTTGCCTGTGCTGGGGAAAGCAGATCGCAACCTTATCCTGCTTCAGCCTCACAACAAGCCAAGAATGAGGAAGCTATCCACAACCATGTGCTCATTCAGGAAGCGGTCTCCTCAGGCAGAGCTGGCTCTGAGAGACTGCTTTGGATCTACAGGCTGGGATATATTGCAGGGGTCGCACAATGAGAGCATCGAGGAGGTTGTTGACTGCACTGTTGACTAAATAAATATCTGTATGGGCGTTGTTGTTCCAGTAAGAACTGTATGCTGCTTTACTTTTTTTGCCAATATATTTATTGTCTTTTTCAAAATTATTTCACAAACACATAACAAATACACATACAAACATACATATACCCACAAACCCACTACCCCCTGCATACCCTTGCATCAAGAAAAAAAAAAAAAATTAATAATAGAAAAAATACAAATAAA
>VUQH01083493.1:1729-16267 GCA_015106775.1 Etroplus canarensis
CTACACATCACAATGCCATAAACACTGCAAACATCCTAGTCCAAAGAGAGTACAGCCTGACCTCATCTATCAACCTGTCCATCACCATTGCAAACAAGAAGGGGCTCAGAGCTGATCCCTGATGTAATTCCACCCCCACTTTGAACCCATTTGTCACTCCTACCACCCCCCCTTAACACTGTCTCACTGTCCTCATACATGTCCTGCACCACCTTCACATTCTTCTCTGCCAATCCTGACTTACTCATACAATACCAGTTCCTCTCTTGGCACCCTATCATATGCTTTCTCCAGATCTACAAAGTCACAGTGCAACTTCTTATGATGAAGTATAGAGAATCTGGACCAACTGCCTTTCCACTCTTCATCCTTTTAATAGCTATCCTCACTTCCTCCTTACCAACACTCTGCACTTCCTGATTCAATCTGCCCTCCTCTCTCTATATCATTTTCCTCTTTTATTGGCTCCTCAAAGTACTTCTTCCATCTTCTCAAGACACTCTCTTCACTTGTTAGTACATTTCCAACTCTATCCTTAATCACCCTTATCTGCTGTAAATCCTTTCCAGCTTGATCTCTCAGTCTAGCTAATTGATACATTCCTTGGTGTTCAAATTCTCATAGAACTCACTATAAGGCTTTTTTTCTTTGCCATTTCTCTCTTTGGTGTGCATCTAGACTTCCAGTACTCCTGTCTACTTTCTTCATCTCCCTGCCTATCCCACTTTTTCTTTGCCAACCTCTTCCTTTGAATACTTTCTTGAACTTCCTCATCCCACCACCAAGTCTCCTCGTCTTCTTTCCTTTGTCTTGAGGGCACTACCTCAGCTGCACTTTTGCAGTCATCTGGTAATTTGTCACTTCACCTTGGCAATCCTTGGCTCTACCTTCACTCGCCACCATCTTGCAGTCTCCTAAGTCTTTCAGGTTGCACCTTCTGTATAAGATATAGTCCACCTGGGGGCACCTTCCTCCATCTTATAGGTCACTCTATGTTCATCCTTCTTCTTGAAATATGTTTTCACCACAGTCATTTCCATCCTTTTTGCAAAATCCACTACATCTGTCCCTCCACATTCATCTCCTTAACACTATACTTACCAAACACCTCCTCATCCCCTCTGTTCCCTTCTCCTACATGGCCACTGATGTCTGCTCCAATCACCATTCTCTTCACCTCCAGAACACTCAATATATTCTTCCTTCAAAATAACACCTACTCCTTTTGTCTTCCTATCTACATCATGGTAGAACAGTTTGAATGCATCTCCAGTGCTCCTGGCCTTGTTTCCCTTCCATCTGGTCTGTTGCACAAACAATATATTTACCATCATTCTTTCCATCATATCAGCCAGCTTTCTCCCTTTACAAGTCATAGTCTCTACATTTAAGTTCTTACTCTTACCTCCACACTGCTACATTTCCTCCTCCTTTGTCTTGGGCCAACAGCAGCATAGTTTCCACCAGCACTCTGTTGGCTCACAACTGGAGGTGGTCTTTATTAACCCAGGCCTTGGCCAATCTGATATCTGATATAGAAGTCTTATTATGAGTCTGCATATTTGAACTGGCAAAGATTTGACATGGGATGTTCTTCCTGACCCAACCCTCCCCATTTACCTGGCTTGGGACCGGCACTAGGAGTACAGTACACTTGGTTGTGTGCCCCTGCGGCTGGGTTACCAGTAGGAGCCGAGATATACTTTTATATATGTGACATTGAAAAAGCCAGATCATTATCCTCAGGTTTCAAAACTAGCCAGAATAACATGTGAAGCTGCACCCTTGACCATTCTTTGTTGAGCATTAAACAGTATCTTATAAAAAATGTCAAATAAATAAATAAAAATCAGAGAGCAAACATTTGCTGCAGAGAAAGTTGGACATCCCACTGCTAACTAAGCTCATTTGTGTTTCCTGTCTCTGTTACATCTTACACTGTTAATGATGAAATCTGCCACTGTGAGCATGCTGTGTAGTTTCTTTTAAACTGCAGGATTTTTTATACCGAAGGTCATAACAGCAACCCTCAGATAAAAGAGACAAACCATGATCTATGACACCACATAAAATACGTTGCTTAAATGAAACTACAAATGTTTTTGGGAAGCCAATAAAAAGGAAGAAAGTAAGAAAGAAAAATGATTCTATGCAGCAACTGTCTATTCTAGTAATGGTAGGGAGTGAGCCATGTTGAAGAGTATTTGGTCTGAAGTTAAAGTGAACACTGACCTGACATATCATGGTGAGTAACTGTTGTCTTCTGAGCCTGATAAATAATTGAGAAGAATTTGAGCTCCTACAGAATAGATAGTGAAAATGATTTCACCATGCTTTTCTTATAGTCCTTTGTACTTTTTCTCCCCTTTTGGAGCCTCAGTGTATCAAATTATAACTTTTTTAAAAACTATGATTTCATATAGGATACATACTTTAATATTCCTTTTCTTTATTAAAGTGTTTTGTTGCAGTATTTTAATAACAACAATATTATACAAAATTATAGCTTATGGTATGAATGATTTCCTGTATCTTTCCTTGTAACAGCAGAGCTTAATATGTATGTTAGAAAAGTGATCCTGTGAAGTGGTGCAATGGGTAATCAGGGTTAATGATCTGCACTCCTACTCCTGCCATCACTTGTATAAACTACCACAGCAGAAAAATCAGAGTATTTCTGCGTGTCGTGAATCAGAGCTGTATAGGAAGTTTTGAGGTGTACAAGGAATAAGACAGCACAGTCCCTTGTGGCGCTCCTGTGCTCTAAATTACCAAATCAGATTGCTTGATACAGCAAAATTTGCCATTATGTGTCCTATCTATTTTTTTCTTGACATTTATGTTTCTTATAATATAGACTGGGGTAAAGATCATAGAATTGATGGTACCTCATTGAAAGTTCGCTTTGTTTCAGTTTCTATGAATTAAGTCAAAGAAAAATATTATACCTCTGGAAAAAAGAAATATGGCTTAGGAGAGGTATGCAGTCTTGGACTGTCCTTGTGTATATGATAGCCAGATTTTTCAATAATCTTGCTTTTTACCACAAGTCATACAACATTATTTTTTCAAAAACTAAACTGTATATCTGTTGTCATTATTATGTACCACTACACAAATGCCAAAGTCCATGAACCTGAATAATTTACTGTTGGGAGTGGAAACAGATGGTTTTGGTTCTTATTAAGACTTCAAAATAAAGGTGTTTTATTCTTCTAACAACCACTTCCCCATTCATCTTAGTGAATTCCTTAGATAGTGTAGAACAGTGCAGAATTTCTCCTTCACGTAATACATATTATTTGAGTCCAGTTCTGGAGGAAAAAAACAAGGGCGCTCTCTCCCACTGCTGTGTTTCTAAGAAGACAGTCTCAGTGTTTTTATCATTTTGGATGAGTTTTCAACTGACCTCTATTGTAAAATAACTAGAGAAAAACAGAGAATTCCAGCAAAGCCTAATAAAGGCATTTCCATCCATTTACAGGCATATTAGTTATAATACGGTGAAATTGGTTATTGGGTTATATATTAGTTATTTTTTTAAAAAAAAGAAAAATGAGAAAAAATCCTGTTTATATTCATATTTCTGCTGCTGTTTTCTGAGGTGGCAAAAGATGGAAGATATATTTTATACACTGATCAAGGGAGCCAAGGTACAATTAGGAAATTTAGTGTTTATGAAGCTGGACACTTTGTGTGGAGAATAGCATATTTCAGGCTAATTAAGAAATTAAAAGAGATCTATAGCATTTTGGATTTAATTAAATTTCACTTTGGATTTCTCTAATACACAGACACATAATCAACAAAAGTTGAGCTAATGTACTGATGACTGATGCAAATGCAGTTTAAACATCAATTTTGATTGTGCCGCTGTGTTTGACACAATTAATTATACTTTTCAAATGAAAGCATGCGTGGGAATAGAAGGAATTGCTTTACGGTGGCTGACTTTTTATTTTACTGATATAATTCTCTCTGTAAAATTTATTTACTCTGTAATTGTTTTTTTTTTGTGTGCCACCTGTTAAATATTCAGATCAACAGCACAACCACCACTTGCAATGCTGACATGTTGAACAATAAAAACAACTTCCAAATGAATAATTATGGTAATTCATATTAAAAATAAATTATCCGTGTTATGAGAGTGAACTGCTCAAATGAAATGACACATTTTAGGCCTGTGTTATACTGTAGCTTGAAATATTAACTTTTTGAAGAATACACTGTCATTTATTAGATGCTGCTGTTGCAGAGAATCAACAGAAGCTATTTGCAGATATTGGTAAATTGTTATTAAATGCCTATAAAATATTCAGTCTCATATATGAGCTTATTTATTTATAGATTGATAAAACTGATTCAACGTGCAGTTTTCTGTGTAACATGATAGAATCAAATTAGATTTTTCTGGAGTGTGGAAATGTAATGCATTACAGTACTAAATTCAGTAATGTGACAGCCTACCTTTATCAGGTTTGCCAGGTTTGTACACAGTGTGCATAATCATTAGGCAAGTTTTTGAGGATTACCTTTATTATTTAACAACAGTAGTGCTCTTAGTCTAACCAAAATTTTAATAAACCTCAAATCTAAATATTTAAGGAAGTGAAAGTGAGGTTTTGGCTTTTGTACGAGAATATCTGTGTGTGCACAATTATTAGGCAACTATGAGTGTGCACAATTATTATGCAACTCAAAGAAAAAAAAAAAAAAACGTTCCCACCTTACTTGTTTGCTTTCATCTGTTAAAATGAGAATAATAATCGAAGAATTCAAACTTTACAACTAAACATTTCTGACATTTCAAAAAATAATTCAGTGACCAATATAGCCATCCTTCATTTCAATAACGCTCAAAAGTCTTCCATCCATGGAGTCTGTCAGTTTCTTGATCTCTTGGCCATCAACTTTTTGTGCAACAGCAACCACAGCCTCCCAGACACTGTTCAGAGAAGCGTACTGTTGTCCTTCACTGAACATCTCACATCTAAGAAGAGCCCACAAATTGGGTTTAGGTCAGGTGAGGAAGGGGGCCATGTCATTATTCTTTCATCTTTAAGGCCTTTACTGGTTAGCCACACAGAGGAGTACTTTGATGCATGAGATGGAGCAATGACCTGCACAAAAAAAATCATGGCCTTCTTGGAAGATGCTAACTTTTTCCTGTACCACTTCATGAAGATTGTTTCTTCTAGAAATTGGCAGTAGGCTTGGAAGTTGAGTTTCAGTCCATCTTCAACCCCAAAAGGTCCAACAAACTCATGTTTAATAATTCTAGCCCATACCAGTACCCCACCTCCGCCCTGCTGGCATTTCTGTTGGAGTGGAGCTGTATGCCCACTGCTGATCCAGCCACAAGTCTATCCATCTGGTCCATTAAGAATCACTCTCATCTCATCAGTCCATTAAACCTTTGAAAAATCTGTCTTCACATATTTCGTGGCCCAGTCTTGGCATTTCAACTTATATGACTTGATCAGTGGTGGTGGGTTTCAGCCTTTCTTACCTTGGCCATGTCTCTGAGCGCTGAACACCTTGTATTTCTGGACACTCCAGGTAGGTTGGAGTTCTTTATTATGACAGCACTGGAGGATAATGGGTTCCTGGCAGCTTCATGTTTGATTCTTCTCAAATCTTTGACAGTTAATTTGCATCTTTTTCTCTCAACACATTTCTTGCGACCCTTTTGGGTATTTGCAACAAAACTTTTGATATTCTGTGGTCACATCCTAATACTGGCAATTTCAAGAGTGCTGCATCCCTCTGAAAGATGTTTAATAGTTTTTAACTTTTCAGAGTCTGTTAGATCTCGTTTCTGGCCCATTTTGCCTGAGGAAAAGAAGCTGCCTAATAATTGTGCGCACCTGATATAGGGTGTTGTTCTCCTAAGCCACACCCTCCCTCATTACACAAATGTACATCACCTCATATGCTGAAATCCAATAGGTATTCAAGTTTATACAGCTTAGATTTGGAAAGCATGCATAAAAATGACGATATGGTCAAAATACTCACTTGCCTAATAAGTATATGTATCCTCTATTAACCACTAAAAGAAAGAACTTCTGTGTTTCCTCCTTGTGAGGATAGGGATTTGTGCCAGTGTGCAAGCATGTGGACTAAGATTTATATTGTTAACTGGCAATTATGTGGCAGTGTATCTCAGGTCATAACAGAGGAGTAATGCAATGAGTAGTTTAACAGATCACTTTCTCCACAGTGTAATTAAATGAAATAATGCATGCATTTTTTTCTTTTTCTTTTTCTAAGTAGCAAGTGGTGTACTACTCCTACTTAATTACTCTTTTAATTGTATTTTCTTGTTGTTGACAACCACAACACTGTTTATTACTGAAGTGTATCTACTGTGAGCCATTTAAATCCAGTTCTTTTTGAGGGCCGTGTGTCAATTAGGCAATGAATGAAACCTTTATTTTTTCTTATTGTTTTGTATTAAGCCTTCAAAAATTAAATTACAGTGATGAGCATTTGTCTCAGTATAATTAAACAAAGTTCCATCATATCTGCCGAGATGAAAATAATGACAGTCAAACACCTTACATAGGTAAGATTCAGTACTATGTAACTCTGTGAGGTGGGAAAAATGAAACCGTTTTAAAAATGATTACACTGTACCTGGTTGCTGACTTTAATATATTTTTTAAATTTTATTTGCTCTGTAGTTTTTTAAAAGAATACCTTGAAAATCCTGCTGCCAAAAATATTTAAAACAAATTCAAACAGAGTGGCTGTAGAAAGTGAGCACACCCTTGTTAAAATACCATGCTTTGTGATAGAAAAAAATGAGACCAGGCTAAATAATTTCAAAACTTTTTTCACCTTTAATGTGAACTATACAATTCAAGTGAACAGGAAAGAAATGTCTACCTTTCAGCTGCTCCCTTGTATTCTCCACTAAGGGGGTCGCCACAGTGGATTAACAAGCATTGGTAATTCGGTAGAGGTTTTACTCCAGTTGCCCTTCTGGGCTCTGGCTGGGCCATTCCAAAATTTTTATTTTTTTTCTAGTGAAGCCACTCTTTTTTTTGATGGGGATGCATGCTTGGGGTCATTGTCATGCTGAAGGTTGAAATTCCTTTTCAGTTTCAGCTTTCTAGCAGACAACTGAAGGTTTCTGGCTGGAATTGAATGGTATTTGAAACTGTTTATAAATCCCACTATCTTGCTCCAGTTCCAGCTGAAGAAACACAACCCTCAAAGCATGATGGTGCCACCACCATGCTTCACCATGGGTATCGTGTTCTTCTGGTAATGTGCAGTGATTTTTTTTTTTTTGCTAAACATACATTTTGGAACTGTGATCATAATAAAGTTTAACCTTTCTTTCAACATGCTTTTAGGAGATGTATTTTTTGTGAAATTTAGCCAGGCCTGGATATTTTTTTAAGAAAAAGCTTCTGTCCTGCAACTGTGCCCCATAGTCAAGACATATGGAGAATACAAACCAGGATGCAACTGAATAATTGCCAGGAAAATTGTTCTAGGGCAGCTGAAATGTATGTGGGGTGAATCAGAGTCACTTTAACTGATGGCAGGTGTGTACCACAAAACACAGAATGCTGTAAATAAAGCTAAATAAAGATTCTTCGACAAAGTATTATTTTCAGGGTTTGTACATTTATGCAACCATCTTATTATACATTTATGTTTCAGTTTGACTGTAAAGATTATAGAAGCTCATCAAAGGTGGAAAACGTTTTAAAATTATTTACTGTGGTATAATTTCTTTACATTACAAAAATCTGGTATTTTAACAGCTGGTTACTTTTTAGATCCCCTATATTGGTTAATGGTAAGCATTCAGGATAAGAGAAAGGGAGTAATTTATGAGGAAATTAAAAAAAACAATTTTATTCATCCCCTAGATGGGAAGATTCAAATTAAATCATTGATCCAAATCAAATACACACACACATCCCATGCAGCATGCAATGAGGTAGGTCGGTGAATGAGGCTGCCATTTTGCAGGCGCCAATGAGCAATGTGAGGGGGTTCGGTACCTTGCTCAAGGGTGCCTTGGCAATGCTCGGAGGGTGAGCCGGGATCTCTCTGGCCTCTGGTCTACCTCCACACATATCCAGGGCGAGGCCTTGAACCAGCTGGTCTTGGATGGCCACCAGGTCCAGACAGGTCTGAGCCCACTGCCCTCGGCAACCCTCCAGCTTCCAAGTGAGTCCTCTGATGCACTGAGCCATTACTGCCTGTCACGGGGGTGACCCATGCCCTCTGGAGGCTTGACTTAGTGCATGGCCCACAGCACACAGCAAAGTGGACTTGTTGTTTCAGTTGTGAATGTGAGGCCAATGCTGCTACTGACAATTTCGTCACTGATTTGTTCAAAGTCATATTAATTTATGTCTGAGCTTAACTTTTGGTCATTTTCTGAAATATTGTCATTGTCATCATTCCATACATTAAAATAACTACACAGTGGGCCCACACATTGAAAACCATTTATTGTTCAAAGTGCATTTTAATTTTCAGTATTACCAGAATGTGTGAGGGGTGCTCTTCTCCTTGTTGCCACCATCTTGGAGGTTCAGACTAGCAAACAAAAAATGGCAGGTTCTAAACCATTTTATAACAGGGGGGATTTGGAGCCTACCAAGTGGTTGGGAAATAGAGGGGAGTTTTTTTGTTTTTCCAAATAGTCTTTTTAACATTGTAAATAAACTAGTATCTTTATGGTTTGTTTTAGTTAATTGCTGAGTTTCCTTAAGTTTTTTTGAACAGTTGAAGTTTGTTTTTGTATAGTTTTCTTTGGTTGTCCAAACCACCAATCTGAGCTGCACTGTTACTGTCAACACTGTAAATAAATTGCACAACGGGTGAAGAGAGTGTTCGCCTCCCAGCATGTTTCCTCCACCGAATCTGTAGCCCTCTTTACACTGCCACCCAGGAAAAAGGAACACTGTGTGAAAATTAGCGACGTCTGCTTGTTATGTCAATTTACATTATGAACAACACTTCCTCTAAGGAGGCACCAGTGTTTTTCAATGAAAACAGCTAATGCTCATTCGTCTTTTATTTTCTTACTATTCTTTCTTTTATTTATCAAGAAAGCTGAGAGTCAGAGCTTACTCTGAGCAGTGGAGTGAGGACTGAAAGAGTGCTTGAATTAGGCTGTACAGTCGCCTTCAGCTCTGACATCTGATAGGCTGCCATAATCACATGACACAGAAGACCATTTAAACTACACCTGGGCTGCTTTTCACACATAAATTTAACCCCTAAAACTCTCAGAAGTGAAAACAAATTGCACGTCTTTTATTAGAAGAGTGGTATTGCAATATTTTAAAAAGTATCAACTCCAGAATATAGAAATATTGATATCAGGGTATTGATACGCCCACCCCTAGTTTCTTCTTCTCATTTCTGGAATATTACCTGCTCATGTTTTCTGGACTCCTTATTCCTCATGTTTTTTAGGAGTTCTAACTTTATTTCTCACTGCCTTCTCTAGTGCAAACTGGCTGCAAGCCTTTCTGCCTGCCTGCTTGCCAGTCTGGACTTACCATTCATTAATCTAGCCCACCTGAGGACATCTGTTTCTTCCCTGCAGCCATGTGTGAATAATAGAAACCTTAAACTTTTTGTCCTGTAGTCTGCGTTCTGAATTTAGAGTCCACTGGTGGCCTAAGACAAAAAAACATAATGATAATTATCTTTTTTTACACTATAAAAAGCATAAAGATGCATGTTAGACTCAATTTCTGATAACAGATCATCTTAGTTATTAATGAATGCACCTTTAAGCTAAAATCTGATAGTGGGGAGTTTCGGAGACTGATTGAGGAGTCCCTAGGTTGAGTCTTAAAAGGCATCACCTTAGCGTGATACAGAGGCGCCACTAAAACTTAGGCTATCATTGTAAAGCAACCTAAAATGGTACATGTGCAGGGTTTGCAATTGCTAGCCTGCTAGTTTTTCGTTTTCTTTCTCAAACTGCCCTTGGCCAGTACCCCTTCTCATCATTTTGTAATAAGAGGACCATTTATGTTCAGCACATCATGCAAAGTAGTCAGACAGAATCATTGTCTGAAATAGATTTCATAAGACTGAATCCAGGTGTTCTTTATTGCATTGAAACCTGACTTATACTGAGCAGTCCTTACCATACCCTAAAGAAAGCCTTTAACCTCAGAAGAAATGATCACCTTTTTTAAATCAAAAAAGGAAAGACATATCACACTTGTCTGTTAACTTGTTTCACATTGCATGGAATACATTTCCACGTTAATACTACTACTTTCATATGCTTTAATTGCAGTTTGACCCTTAATTTGTGTTACTTCAGATTTAAAGTAATTCTTTATGATGATTCCACATTGTTATATTATCCAATAAAATAAGTTTCATCTTTTCTTTGTTGGCTTTTTTTCCGTCTGTCCTTCAGCACGTCATCGGAATTTTCTTTAGGCAGCCATTTCTTTTCATTGTTAACTTACAGTAATTGTCTCTGGCAGTCCTGCTCAGCACTTTTAGGAAGCTATCTGATGAAGACTAAATCTGGAAGAGGGACCGAAGGCTATGTGCACTTCAGTTTAAATGGGGGAGGGTGGAATTTGGGAATTAGTGTGTGTACCATCACAGATTGTACCCAGTGGCAAACAAAACAGCATATTCCCATACATTAACAGGAGTTGTCAGTGAGTTTAAACACCCATACATTAACAGGAGTTGTCAGTGAGTTTAAACACCCATACATTAACAGGAGTTGTCAGTGAGTTTAAACACACATACACACACACACACACACACACACACACACACACACACACACACATATATATATATATATATACCATTCTAATGGTAGCCTTGCATCAAGTACTGAATGCAAGTGGACTCGACTCTACATGTTGCATCTTGCATTTTTCATGGGATAATGAGGGGACAGGACTCACCTGGCCATGAAACTACATCTGAATCAAATGCCCAATTACTTTTGAGTCTCTGACTCTGTAGTAATCAGTATAATATCATTACTACAACTGTAAGGATTATCACTGTTGTATTTGTTGAGGCTCTTTAAACATTTTTATTTAAATTAAGGTTCAAAAAACTATAATGAATGTGCATGCTTATATTTAACACTGATCTAGTGTTAAATATAAGCATATCCAACAAAAACAGGTGTAAACCTAGCTAACATTGTCAAATAGATTTTGTAATCAGTCCTTGTTATGTGTAGATACATAAGGTACAGGGCACAGTCCAACCTGTTCTAGCTCCTTTCAGGGACCTTTTAGGAGGCAGCGAGGGGAGCAGAGCAGGGAAACAGTTAACACAAAGGCAAAAATGGGTGGTAGTTCAAAAATTCAAAAATACATAGGGTATGAGAAACTAATACAAGATGAGAAAAAAGTGAAGCTGAAAAGAAAGAAAGCCATCCTTTATTAATCCCTCAGATGGGGAAATTTCAAATCCTCCACTCTGTGATGTTGTACAGCTACATGCAGTTTTTGAATTATACACACATGCAAAAACAGAATGCTTGTAGACATGCACGCAGAGGTGATGGGGCAAGGAGGGCAGCCTGTGAAGCAATGTGGGGGGATTTGGTGCCTTGCTCAAGGGCACCTTGGCAGTGCCCAGTGGGTGAACCATCACCTCTCCAGATTCCAGTCCATCCTCCATACATAGTGGTCCATATAGGCCTTGAGCCAGCATTCGGTAATGTTTTCCTTGTTCCAGCTTTTTAAGGTGCTCTAGGTGAGTCTTGGACCAGCATCCTTTTGGTGACTCTCTGGGTCCCAGTCCAAACCCCAACGGACTGAGCTACTGCTGCCCCTGCTGGATACAGATTATTGTTATGCACAAGGAATAGAAAAATGAAATAAACTACAGGATATAAATGAATGTTCAAAGACAATCTGGTGACTCAAAGGAGGCCTGATACATGTAACTATAGAGTGGCTCAGTTCAAATCAATACAAGAGCAAAACCTACAAAATTAAACAGGAAATAACTAAAACATAGCCCATGCATCATATTTTTTTTTTCTTTCTTGGTTAAAAAAGTCCTTTTCACATACTGCAGGCTCAGAAAAAATGAAATAAAATAAGAATATGCTAAAATAGTTTTATTTTAATATAGCTTTACTGGCACCTTTTCAGGCTGTCCTCTCCTTCCACTCTCCTGTCAAGTCAATGGGAGGAGTAAAAAATACCCACTGAACTCACAGGTACTAATTTTAAATTTGAAATAAATATTAATAAGAAAACTCTTTTTGTGCTCTAATACCATGTCTGTTTTCACTCTTACACCAATTTAAATTGCAGTGCATTATTAATTTTTAAAGCAAACATCATAACCGCAACAAAATGCTTGTTTAATTTCTGTTAAATAAAGAAATAATGCATTCCCAGTATAATCTTGTTTTTCCTCTGGTGTAAAAAGATGCTTTTGTTTTATTAATGCATATCATTTGTAACAACTGTATTATGCTGTTTATTGTGGCGTGTCACTGACTGATGTTGACATCATCTATTTCATCTCTACTTTATAGTGTGTATTTGGTTTTGCTAAATGTAGGAAGAAATTAAAAGTAATGCAAAGATTTGTACAGTAATTGTTCAGATGTATTTAGTTAGGTCACTGTCTGGTTTGTTGTTTTGTTCCTATGCATGTGACAGTTCTCTGGAGCTATAATTATACTTGTTAGTCTTTCCTTGGCAACATTGCTTCTTGTTTATCCTTTGTACCCCGCTGTGGGATTTTCAGTAAAATTTTTTGAACTGACTGTCTCTGTGGATTCTTTGTACTGAGATCCAAGTTTCATTCTGAACTCAACAGAGATTAACAAGGTTTATGGCCTTCCAGTTTCAGGTCACCACCAGCGGTGAGTTCCAGGTGTAATTGCACTCCCGCATGGAGGGATTATCAATAATTAGAGTGACATTAGAGGACAAATTGATGAGCTAGAGGGCAGGATGGAAGAGTTGAGACCAATTGTCCAGCAGCTCATAGACGCATCACAGAAGCAATTAAGCTCTTTTTTCTGTTCAGAAGTTCAAAGGTACAGCCAGACTGCAGAAATAAGATGTCTTGAAGGTTTTTGTTAATGACATACATCAACCAGCAGGAATGTTCACTATCATTTTACATTCAGGAAAACAATGTCTGAGCAAATTAATTCTCACTCTGAGTAAACAAAACAAGCAGCTCCTAAACACTGTTCAAGCTTCTTATACAACAACCATGCTTGCTTACCAACCTCTGCATCTGCTCTCTATCTGTTTGCTTGCATTAATATTTGCCTTATCCTTGTTTCTGGGACCTTGGAACAAACCCTTTTTCAAGTTGTTAAGGTTTTGCATAGCCAAGATACCTGTAGACACTTTTCCATCTAGTAACCTTGCAGAAATGTTGAGTAAAACTAAGTAAAACACACGATGACTTTACTAAGGCAAAACTTAAAAAGTAACATTACTTGATTTCCAAGTAATGTGCCAGCAAAATAAGCAGACATTCAAAAATATGTTTTCTCAACAGAGAAATTAAGAAAAAATAAGAATTTAATATTAATGCTTAGATTTGATATTGTATTTTTACAGCACATTAGTAGATGTGATTGTTTTTTATGACAAGATGATATTATTCATCTACATTCTGCTTTTCAGCTCAACGGTTGGAATTTCATCAGTAAAATTTTTGGATTTACAACTGTTACCTTAACATTTTTAGATTTTAAAAAATGCATGCATAAGCCAATGCACATGCAAATCTGTAATTTAAATGTTGTCTACCTGTTACACAAGTGGCCAGTTGAATGAATAAATCTCTGCTGTATAATGTTGTAAAAACCATATCAAGTTCTGTTGCAAAGTGTGCTACAGTGGTGTTTCATTGGTAGGGTGGTAAGCTTACAGACACAGTGAGTGTCAAACGAGCACCCATGCAAAAAAACCTAACTGTCAGGATTTACTAAAGATGTGAAGTATCGATTTTGTGACTGAAAGGCATGGTATTCTTTTGTGTATGTATTTGTTAGAGATTCCCTTCCAGAGTGCAAAATTTTGGGAGGAGACAGTCATTTTACTGCAAATTGTACTGAATTTAATGCTGAAAAAGCATGGCAAAGGGAGAGGTTATCAAAACAAATACATAACTGGCACACGTTGATACATCAAAGCTGTGAACATGTTGCCTATGCTATGGCAGTATCCTGTAGCTCCTCACTGAGTCCTCTTTCTACATGTTTAGAGCCCAGCCCAACATATTTCTGGTTCTCAAGGATACATCTTTTTTGCTGGCAGCCAAGGTACTTTTATTTCAGATCTCCTTAGTCTGTACCTTCCCACTCGACCCCTGCGTTCCTCCAGTCAGATGCTTTTACTGGTTCCACACTCCCAGTTAAAATCTAGAGGCGACAGGGCTTTCTCCATCGCTGCACCAAGACTCTGGAACAGTCTTCCCTTTTTTATAAAATCCTCTTCTTCTTTAGAAACTTTTAAATCAAATTTGAAGACCTATATATTTTCAAAGGCCTTTGGATCTCTTTGACAC